>JAJIZL010039446.1:24366-41306 GCA_023969395.1 Amblyomma maculatum
TGTGTGTGTGTGTGTGTGTGTGTGTGTGTGTTGTATGAAGACCCAAGTCGTGACTCGCGTGGACATATGTCGTAGGGCTAGTGACGTCAATGTGATAGTGATGTCAACGATTCTTCCTCCCGTAACCTGACGTCATCGAAAGACAACAAGAAGTAAAGCCCTTAGATAATCAAGGGACTTTAAGGAGACGTCGCCCCCACCGCCCCCAAGCGGCAAGAATGACAGACACTTCCCGGCTCTTCAGACAACCTCCTTGCTTCAGACAGATGGCGCTGCCGGCGCCCATGCCCTCCGCGCCGTAATATAATCCGGTGAGCAGCTGGGCAGGGATTGCCTCCTCTCCTATGCCCTCCACACCTTTCTTCCCTCCCGCGGTCCCCGGCGTAAACGCCGAGAGCCGCAAACAAATCGAGCTGTTCAGGTACAGAACGAGCAATTAATTGCTTACTAAAATTCAAAATTTGGAAGCTCAACTCAAAGCTGCGTCGAAAACCCACAGCTCAAACGCCATGGAGATTGAGCCGGAGCTTCCGGCCGCGTTCGCGGTAGCTATGGCCGCTATGGAGGCGCGTCTCGCCTCCCAACTGCAAAACATGGGGGAGGCCGCCATGGACCGCGTCGCAGCCACATGGTCGTCATTGGTTCCTGCAACTGTCTCCAAATACATGCAGGATCATCCCAGAACGAGCCGTCAGGCTGGGAACTTTAAAAATATGTCCCGTCTCACAAAAACAGGCCGTCGAGCTGAGAACCTTAAAGATATGTCCCATCTCGCAAAATACCCCTGAATTATTACGGATTAGGTTAACGAGGACTCCATCCCCGCACCTACTTCAGGTGCCGGCTCCGGGGCGGCCGTCTGTACCAGTCTCACTAAATATCACTCATGGCGGGACAGCCTAACAAGCAGTCCCTCCGCCCCTCCTAAATCATGTCAGTCACTATTGGTAACGCAATGGAACTGTAGGGACTTCAGGAACCGCCAAGAAGCGAGAGTCTACCGCCTCTACTTAGAAATATTCAAAACTTTGCCCGGCGTGGTTGCCCTCCAGGAGCGAGGAGCGGCGGCCAAATTAACAAACTACACGATGTTCCAGCGAGACCCCTCGTCCTGTCTGTTCGTGCACAAATCATATACGGCCACAGAAGTGGATTAACACTCCCCTATTCGTATATTATGGTGACGATCTTACCCCTCCGCTGCTCAGATCCTCCCATGCACATACTGAACATATAATGCTGCCCCAAACTAAAGCGAGTGATGTTCGCAGACATCTTTAGCCGCGCGCTGAAGACCATTACTCTCCATTTTGTTTTCTAGCTCGTTAGTGATAGCATCCTGATGTGTGATGTGATCGTGGTATAATTGCATTGCGTTTTAGAGGTGTTTAAAAGTGTTTTTCTTTTTTCGAGTTATCCCGTTTGTATTTTCTGACGCCCACCATAAAGTATTTTCTTTTCGCATAGTAAAAACATTTATTGTCCCACTCTGCTGCTGCGGTACGGCTTTTGCCTCGGCCTCCTTCCACCCCTTCGTGGAAAAATAAAGCATGTATGTATGCATGTATGTAACATGGTTGGTCTGTTTAGTGTATGGGGTTTAACATCCCGAAGCGACTCAAACTCTGAAACACGATTGTGGAGAGCTCCGGAAATTTCCACCGCCTGGATTTCTTGAATGTGCAACTAGAAATAAATACCTAATAAATCTGTCCATAAATTTTATGTACATTTAAATTAACGATAAAGATCCAAAAGAAAGGAAGATGTGCGGGCACTCATCGATCCGCACAGGTTCACGCGCCCGTACGCATGCATGCACGAGCACGATATGAGTGATTTCGTATAACTGGATATAAATGTATCTGTTGCCGGCTGGACAGATTTTTAACTTAATGTGAGGGTAACTTTTGCAGAATTCCACAAGTAAAATGGACGCCGCGCCCGTGCGGCGCGGCGCATAGAGCTTTTGCAATCAGGCGTACCATGCGCGCGTAGAGTATTTTCTGCGCTTCTTTAGCGGCTAAATGAACAAAATTTGAAACCAATGAACCAGCGTATCTCGCACAACAAGGGGCTCTTTCAAGGCACGCATCTTTCCCGGTCGGTTCTGTGAAGATACGCTGACCACGGATGCAGATCACTTTTTTCGTTCAGGCGCAGAGCACACGCCCTTCCTCACTCAGGCCTTTTGCCGCACCCAAAGGCACAGTAGATTTTTTCGCGTACACACTGCGAGAAACAATGGGAAAAAGAGGAACTCCAACATAGGACACATCTTCCGCGCGCGCGCTTGGAAGGGATATGGCGACGCGAAGTCACGTGACACGCATCAGCCAATAGGCGGGCTGGCGGTGTGCGGAAATCGAATGCATTACTCTGAAATTTTCCTGTGATTCTACAGTAGCGATGCCAGAACTGCTTGCCCGCTCTGGAGTTAAATGATAACGTAACCGGAACCTGTGTGGTGCGGCGTATATTCTGGGGCACCGTTCATGCGGGATTCAGCGGACAGGGCAATGATTTATTTGTTTCGGCAGCGAAATTTCCAATGGCCGCTCCGCATGTCTCTCGATAGCGGCTGCCTTGTTCAGTTTTTGGTGAAGTCAATGCTCAGCTCCGTCTGCCGCGTTTCGGTGCCCTGAGGGCGGCCAATACTGGGTCGTCTACGTCGTGACGTACCACTTACTTGTGAGAAGAATTCTTTTTCTTTGGAGAATAAGGAACGATCCACGTTCGCCGCTATGTTCCTTATATTCTCAGGGGTGTTTCTCAGGCGCTTCAGAGCAAAAATCTCCGTTTAAAACGCTTTTCTACAACTCGCATATTGGTGTACTGCACCCAGTTTCGGTCCTCAAGGAGGGGGAGGAGGGGAAGGGCGCTGGCGACGCCCACCCTCCAAAGCCTTTTCACATCTAACATTTGACATTTCACTCCACACATGATAAATTATATGCCCTCGAAATTTGAACTCAGTCGGCTCAGTAGATAGATTAAAATTAATTTTTATTAATAATATCGAAAGCAGCTTTCTGGTCTGGCCACAATTAACCGCTGAAGTCACGACAAGATCTCATCCCCACGTCGTCTGCTACTCGCGGTGTCGACGACTGCGTTCTTGAATGCGCTCCGTGGACGGTGGTCACTGAAAGCTTTTTTTTTTTTCTTCAACAAAAATATTTCATTCGTATAATCTTTTTTCTTCGACAAGCCTTCACTATAATAATGCCACGAAACCTTCAAAACTGTATTTGTTGTTTTTAACAACCGCCGACATGCGGGCTTATCACTGCGATCCTGGCACGCGTATAAATTCTGTATCCCGTGTTTCTTCATGCTCGTTGTCGCGATACAACTCGTTTTCATTTTCTTTCTCTCGAACGATACGCCAAGATCTGTCTCGAAGATTCCGATCACTTGCGTAAGTTTCTACAATGTTTCAGGTTGTGCTAGTGGCAGTTTGCGACGTTATCTAGATTGTTCTGAGCAGCCTTTAAATTGAGCGCGGACGAGTGTGACGACCATTCTTTGTTCGACGATCAACGAGCACGTTTGTTGCTGTCGCAGCCGCTGAGTTGCTTAGCCCTTTTGCGGGTGCAAGTCAGCCCAATAAAGAGTTAATTTCAGTACCATCAAGCCTCTGTCTTCTTTTGGCGTCAACGGCCATGTCACCACTACGTGACATCTGGTGGAGGTGCTGCCTTTGATCCTTCAAGCGAAGACCCCAGCCTTGTTCCTGTTACCCTGGAGGACCAGCCAACAGGCCACGGAATCAGTTGCCGGCTTCAAGGGCGGCAACCTGATCACGGTCTGCTGCCGGACCCCACCCGATCTCGGAAGGCATCGACGCTGCCAATGGCCCAGCCTACAGCACCAGTTATTTTCGTCCAACCCCGTGAGCCCCCCTGCTTCCATAGACGACCAGATGAAGATTCGGAAGACTGGATGGACCTTTTCGACCGTGTGGCAGAATTCAACGGCTGGAACGATGCTGCGAAACTCAGGCAAGTCTACTTTGATCTTCAAGGACATGCCCGAGTTTGGATTGAAAATCACGAGACTTCTTTAAAGGATTGGGAGATAATCAAAGCAGAGTTTTTATGGCTTTTGAAAGTTCTGTCCGAAAGGAGGCTCACCTCCAATCAAGACTTCCACTCCCAAACGAGCCCGTCCTGGTATACGTAGAGGAGATCAAGTACCTGTTTCGCCGCGCCGACGCTAGCATGACCGAAGGTGAGAGAGTGAAATTGTTAATGCGAGGTGTTCAAGAGCTGCTTTTTGCAGGACCTGTCCGGAACCCACCGAAAACTGTGGACGAATTTGAAAAGGAAGCGTCGACCATCGAGAAGACGCTGGACACCCGGATGTGCAACTACGAGCGACCACTTCAGCCGGACTAATCAAGCCACTACCCCAGCGCATCTGCAAGCGGAGAGAACCTTCGGGACCTCATCCGAGATATTGTACGAGAGGAGCGCCGCCGATTGCTGCCATCATCGCAACAACCTCAGGTGGCGACCGCCGACGTCGTCTGTGAAGAAGTCCAGCAGACGCTGGGCGTTCCTCGAGTGACGGCTGCGACTGTTCCAGCCCAAGAGGCAACAGCAATGAACTACGCTGCTGGATTACGTCGCCCTGCGCCCCGACGAAATGACTTTCCAAGCCCTCGCCGCTACCGTAACGTTCCTGAAAGCCGCCCCTTGGCCCCCGCCCGCCAAGCCTACCAACGACCCCTAAGCCCCAGGAAATGCGACCCTTGGAGGACAGCAAACAACCGGCCATTATGCTTCCACTTAGTTGCGGCCGGCCACATTCTGCGCCACTGCCCGTACTGACGAATTGGTCTCCGCGGATCCGCAGTCGACGCTCCACAACCACGTCCAGGTGAAAGACCGCAAGAACTTGACAACTATATGCGTAGCGAGGAGATGGAGCCACCAAGCATCGGTTCAGGTCCCCATCGCCGTACAAGGCCCGCTTTGCGTCGCCACGCCGTAACTACGATTAGAGTGTGCGCGGAAGGTCCCCAAGCCCGCGTAGGGGAAACTAAATAGAGCAACCTTTTGAGGTGAGGTTGCTTCACGGCGAAAACACGAAGATCCTCCATCACTGACGATGAGTGACGACGACGCAGCTATTAAATCGCCGATCCACAAGATGACAATGTCGACGAGATCACAACCATACTTCAAGTTGACATCGCCGCCCAGCGACGTTACGACGGTGTGCCCAGTCCGCGACCTCAGCACAAGACGAAGCAGAGATCGAACACCGAAGCCAACGTGCAATACAAGGACGCGAGCAAGCGACCTTGAGGTTGCTGTCGACGGACGCATGGTTACCGCCCTAGTGGACACCGGTGCCGACTACTCTGTCATCAGTGGAACTTTCGCCGCCCAGCTCAAGAAAGTGACGACCACTTGGGACGGCCTGCTAATCCGCACTTCTAGTGGTCACCTTATTACGCCGTCGGGGCGATGCACCGCAAGGGTTACAGTAAATAATCGTACCTACCCTACCGGCTTCGTCCTACAGCGCTGTTCTCGCGATGTGGTTCTGGGCATGGATTTTCTGAATGAACACCGAGTGATCATCGACCTCCGATCGAAACTCATCAAGCTCTCGACCGACAAAGCCATACCTGCAACGAGAGCTTCGACGAATCACGTCGCTCTCAATGTCCTCGATGGAGAATTGATCATACCCCCCGATCAAGAGTTATCGTCCCTGTGATTACAAAAGAAGTCGAAATCACGGAACGGGTTGTCGAAGGAAACACTCAGTTGTTACTGATAGAGGACTTAGCATTGCAAGAGGCATCCTCTGTTTCCGTCATGGACAAGCTGATGTGCTCGTCACAAACTTCACCGACGAATACCGGCACCTCAACAAGGGCATGACGATTGCAAGTCCTCGCGCTCCCGAGTAACTTGAAGATGATGCACCCAACCGAGCCAAGCAGCCCAATTTCGACATTAATCCAGCGCTCCTCCGAGACAGACAAGACCGGATTCGCACTTTTCTTGAAAACTACAGCGAGTGCTTTTCTTCAGCGTCGAAGGTGCGGCAAACTCCGTTGGAAAAACATCGCATCATCACGAACGAAAACACTCGACCTCTACGTCAAAGCCCCTACCGTATATCGCCACGAGAACGCCAGGCCATACGCGATCAAGTTGAGTAAATAGTGCGTGATGACATGATCCAGCCATCCAACAGCCCCTGGGCAGCACCAGTCGTTTTGGTGAAGAAGAAAGACAACACACTTCGCTTCTGCGTTGATTACCGCCGCTTGAATAGCACAACTAAGAAGGATGTCTACCCGCTTCCCCGCATCGACGACACTCTCAACCGGCTCTGCAATGCAAGGCACTTCTCATCGATGGAGCTGAAGATCGGATAATGGCAAATTGAGGTCGACTAAAGAGATCGCCAGAAGACCGCATTCGTCACACCGGACGGACTTTCGAGTTCAAGGTGATACCACTTGGCCTCTCTCTGCTCCGCACCAGCGACGTTTCAACGAGTAATGGACACTGTGCTGGCAGGCTTGAAGTGGCATACTTACCTGGTATACTTGGATGATGTCGTTGTCTTCTCGTCAGACTTTGAAGACCACCTGAAACGGCAGCAGACAATGTTCCCTTACAAAAATGAGTTTTGAAACTCTATTGTTGGACTATTGACCGCCTTTTGAATTTATTGAATTTCGATAGACATTCAACCCCAGCTGAGTGCAATCTTTACAGGGCCCACAGAATTTTCATTGTGTTCTACCCAATAGACTTTTTGTGCTATTTTTTCTATGTGCTTTTTGTTGTCAGTTTTCAACGTTCACGAACAATTAGCGTGTACTGTTCAAGCTGACCCATGTTTTTAAGTAGTTTTAGGCACAAATGATAAGAACATGATGTGACAATTTCGTTATGAATTTTTGGTCTCACTTGTAATCAACTATTGGCCACATTCTGCAAAGGGAAATATAAGAGCAGCATGCAGTTGCGTGCTCGTTCATGTTATATAAAAGTACATATTAACGGTGCACACTTAGCTCAAGCTTCGCAACACAGTGAAAATATGCCCTAAAAACTTCATGATGGCAAAGCCTCCACTAATAATGCAAATACATCGTTGAATGTCAGTCAGAATCCGTAATGAATCAGCTTCTGTATGTCGCAGAAGGTAACTTTAGTGGTAGGACATATTTTATATTTATCATAAAACAAGTTCAGTGAGTCATCATACTAACAAACAGGATCCTAGATTGAACCTACCATGTAGGGCAGGACAAAGCTTTTTTAAACCAGTTGCAAAGTTCACTATATATATGCTTCAGGGTCTGACATTCTGCCCAAGCCTAGGTATTTTTGCCCGTAGCTTTTGCCGCAAAATGAGGTGCAGTCTGTATTGGAATCCTGTATGTCTTTGGAGAATTTAACTGTTATTTTTTTCTTTTCCTTCCTTTCTTAAAGTGGACACCATGCTAAAATGAAGTCACTTTAAACATTGAGGGGTTCTAATAATGACGGATTGATCCCACGCATACTATAGAGTTAACACGCATAGCAAAAACATTCGCGTATGAAATAAAAAGAAAAAAAAAATAGGATTACACGCGTCTTCTATCCGCGACTCGTCTTTTCAAAGAAGCATTCGGCCACTGCCTTGCTACTGTCCACACCCATCTTTCCCCCGTGCCGCGAACGGCGCCAGCATGTCCGGAGGGTCGAGAGTTACTTCCTGTCGGCTGGGGGGAAAAAGGGGGAGGGGGGGAGGGGTTGCTCCCTCTGGGTCTCTGCTCTCTGCCTTCTCCGTGGTTTGTCTTCACGGAGATGACCTTGGCTGCAGCATAGCTCGCGCAGCGGGGGCGGCGGCTCCCCCTTTTCACCGAAGCTGTTCTTCCGCGCCCTGTTTTCTTTGCACGCGGACGCGGGTACGCTGAGTGCGGCGATGTGCCAGTTCAGTTGGCGTTTTCCCGCCACCGTGGTCGCATCTTGCACTGTGAGCGAAGCACCGTATGTAGGTTTTTCGCTGGTGATTATCACGAAGATCGTTTTGTTCAAATTTGAGCGCAAACGTACGCATTTAAGTCTTCGGAGGAATCCGCTCTTGGGTGGCAGCTTCTGCGCAAGGAGGACGTGTTTAAGAAGTTCAACAGTCGCAGGCGTTTTGGATTCTGGGCGAAAAGCCGGCACGGGCGGAGGGAGCGTCTGCACTTTGGTGAGAGTTTTACTTTTTCCTATTCGTGTTTGTGCCAGTCTTGTACAGTGTGTGCCACAAGGGGAAGCGAGCATGTAAATATTTCTAGCAGGCAAGCCAGCCTCGTCGGAAAAAAAGGAGGGAGAGAGAGAGAACCAGGCTTGTCTCTAACGCGGACGCTGGGGCCGATGGAACGCCAGTTGGGATGGCGACATTTTCTTTCTTTTACAAGGTGACCGTTTTTGACGGATTGTTCGGCACAGTGCTGTACTCTTTCGATACGCTACTCGCGCTGAGACGGACACATTATCGAGATCATAATATGCCTCTGTCACACATTGTGGATTATTGAATCTGTGCAGCTCCACCATTTTTGCAGTGTTTGTTTTTGTTTCCACTCATTTTGGTGCCTATAGTTGGTAATTCTGCTTCAAGTTTTCTGGGTAGTAATGCTTGTGACTTGCACTTTGCTATTTATATTCACAATAGGATCTTTGACGGCAGCATATATTGTTTATCAGGGAGAAATGAACGATGTGGCAGTGCTGCCGAGCTGTGGAAGCGGCGGTCGATGCCGTCTAAGCAGTGAAAGACAGTGACAACTCATTTTAGACAAGAAATTTCTTGAGCTATGACGTGGAGCAGCGCACAAATGCCTTTCCTCTATTTTTAAGTTAGTATATACCGCAACTTAATTATGATTTATATTGTTTATTTCAGCATCACATGCGAGGAGTTCCTGGACGTATCAGCGTTTTACGCAAAGAATAGCCTGGCGTCATACCTTGCATATGAATTGAAATAAAGCAAATAAACAGCCCAGCTCATGTTATGGGTTCACCAAAGATGCATATTTTTTCTTTCTCATTAACGCGCATTTTTTATTCTGTGTTCCCTTTCCGCTGCGGATTAACAGAAAATGCTGCGTGATCAACGGTTAGCCGGGAGCAGGCACGAGGTGGTTTACATTAATGCAAAAGTAGAACAGCACATATCCTTGCTGCGGTCAGTCAACACATTCTATGTTCTGCTCGATCAATCAACAATTTAGTCAGTTTAGTGTAGGTTAATGAGTGAGTAAGTATAATGGGGCTTAAAAGATCAAGATCTGTTTTGTTCTTTTATGCCTCACTATGCTTATCATTAACCAGCACTGATCAGACAGGATTGTTGATTGGTCGGGCAGAACATAGAATGTGGTGACTTATCGCAGCTAGGAGATGTACTGTACTACTTTTGCATTAATGAAAATCACCCCGTGTCTGCTCCTGGCAAACCGATGGTCGTGTACTATTTTCTGTTGTTCAGGAGTGGAAAGGTAGCAGAAAATCAAAAAGCGTCACTTGCAGAGTTTCTGAAGCATTTGAGCCTGAAATCAACAGAATTTCAGTTGCGCGAATTCCAAAAGCGCTCTTAAGAAACACATGGGCCACTATTTCATAAGCGCTCAACAAGAGGTCAACACTGCATCATCCAAGATGTTGCCGATTATCAACAGACTTTCAACAGCGTGTATTGACACAACGCTTTCGAATTTCTATAGAAACCCTACATGCATTTTTGTAAGGGTCGAAGCCATCAAATCATCGGGACTAACGTTGGAAAAAAAAGAAGTGCCGCTTCGCCTACGAGGACGTGCGGTTCTTAGGTCACATCGTTAGTAAGGATGGTGTTCGGCCAGACCCGGAGAAAACAGCTCCAATCGCACATTTTCCCCCGCCTGCTGACAAGAAAGCCGTGCGCAGGTTCCTTGAGCTGTGCGCTTATTATCGACGATTTGTCAGGAACTTTTCGCGCATCGCCGAACCGTTCACACAGCTCACAAAGGCTGACGTACCTTTTAAATGGGAAGCGCCGCAAGAAGAAATCATCAACGAACTTAAGCGTCGTCTGCAGTGCATTCCGGTACTTGGTCACTGATGTAAACACTGAGACGGAAATTCACACCGACGCCAGCAGTGTGGGCCTAGGAGCCGTTCTCGTCCAGAAGTATTCGCCTACGCTAGCAGGTCCCTCACAAAAGCAGAAGTCAATTACTCGACGACCGAGAAGGAATGCCTCGCGATCATCTGGGCCCCTTCTAAGTTTTGTCCACACTTATACGGCCGACCATTTAAGGTGGTAAGCGACCATCACGTGCTCTGCTGGCTGGCTAATTTGAAAGATCCCTCTGACCGCCTTGCCAGATGAAACCTACGACTTCAAGAATTTGACTTGTCCATAGTCTATAAGTCGGGCCGGAAGCATTTCGACGCAGACTGCTTATCACGCGCTCCCGTCGACGCTCCCCCTAAGGACGATGACGACGACGCCTGAGCTGAAAGCGCTAGCCGATACTTAGAAGAAAAGACCGCTTCCCCTCCGGCTGTGTTCAGGCGACATTTATCATCGTTCACGTTAAGCAATGGCCTCCTCGTTAAGAACTTCGCACCCAACAGGACCACGCAGCTTCTTGTTGGGCCTAAAAACCTCAGGCCGGAAATTCTGCAGGCGTTGCACGATGAGCCCACAGCAGGCCATCTCGGGTTTGCACGCACGTTGCGTCGAATCCACGAGAAGTACTACTGGCCGAGACTGCCTGCCGAAGTTGCCTCCTACGTGAAGACATGTCGTGAGTGCCAACGACGCAAGACGCCGCTGATCAGACCAGCAGGACTACTAAGCCCGGTTCCGCCCCCACACAAGCCCTTTCAACAAATTGGGATGGATCTCCTCGGCCCCTTACCAGCTTCGTCTATGGGTAGCAAGTGGATCATCGTGGCCACTGACTATACCTTACCCGTTACGCTGTAGCAAACGCACTGCCCAAAGGTACCGCGGCAGAAGTTGCCAAATGTTTGTTGAACAAATTTTCTTCCGACACGGCGCCTCATAAGTGCTCATCAGGGACAGGGGAACGGCATTTACGGCAGAGTTTACGCAAGCCATCCTGGAATACAGTAATACAAGCCATCAATGAACAACGGCATACCATCCCCAGGCCAATGGCCTTACGGAGCGCCTGAACAAAACGATTGCGGACATGATCGCCATGTATGTCGATGCTGAACACAAGATCTGGGACGCCATCTTGCCATACGTGATCTTCGCGTATAACACGGCAGTCCAGGAGATTCATTCAAGCTTATGTACGGCAGGCAGCCCACGACGACGCTCGACGCAATGCTTCCGCACGTAACCAACGAGGACAACCTCGACGTCGCCGCCTACCTGCAGCGTGCAGAGGAAGCCCGACAACTCGCACGGCTGCGTATTAAAGACCAACAGCGCACCGACAGCCGACGATACAATTTACGACGACGCCACGCATAGTATAATCCAGGAGACCAAGTGTGGGTTTGGACTCCAATTCGCCGCCGTGGACTAAGTGAAAAGCTGCTGCGTCGATACTTTGGTCGATACAAAATCCTTCGACGCGTCAGACAAATGGACAATGAAGTCATTCCTGACGGTACGACAGCATCACAACGGCGACGCGCGCGCCCAGAAATCGTACATGTTGTTCGTCTGAAGCCTTTTTACGCGCGTTAAAGAATTCGTTGTGTTTAAAAGTCAGTAATGTTTCTATTAGGTTGCTTTGTTTATGTTAGAACATCGAGGCGATGTTTTTTTTTAAGGGGGGAGTAACTTTGATCCTGCAATTAAGATTGGAATCTTCGAGACAGATCTCGGCGCATCGTTCGTGACAAAGAAAATGATAACGCGTCGTATAGCCACAACGAGTATGGACAAACACGGGATAAAAAATTGCGCGTACCAGAATCACAGTGATAAGGCCGCATGCCGGCCGCTGTTAAAAAAACAACAAATATAGTTTTGAAGGTTTCGCTGCGCGGCAATATTTAGTGTGTGAGCATTAAAGTCCGGCAGGAATGCGCCGTTGGTCGCGCTGGTGTGGTTGCCGGTGTCATGCGACACATCAGTGCGTCGATAAGTAGCTAAGGAACCTAATCAGGTGCAGTTCATTGACTCTGGCCATGCAACTGCGCTGAGGAAAAAATGCCTTACTCTATATCGCTTTCGGGCGGTACCATCTACATCAAACACTTCTGCATCAGGGACGACTATTATTTTAATTGTCAAAAAAAAAATAAGTAAGAGACATGTCCTTTGTTATTGCAGCCTTCATTGCAGCCAACGCTCCATCGCGTATCCTCTGTAACGTCACACGAACATCTCAAAATGGAGATGTTACGAGGGTAACACGCATCCCGTATTCAACACAGAGAGGAGGGGGAAGAAAGCAGAAGCACTAATCAGGCGCTTCGATTCGATGGACAGCAAGTCGGTTGCTTACGTGGATGCGGCAAGTTACAAAACGGGGGTGGCGGTCGCCTCGGTGGTTGACGGCCGCGGTGCCCCGGTATCAGCCGCCACCATTAGAAGCCGCAACACGGAAACGGCTGAACAAGTTGCAATACCGCTCGCTTGTATCGGAACGAAAGTCAGTTTCATAATCTGCGATTGTAAAACGGTTATTTGGAATTTTGGAAAGGGTAGGGTCTCGCCGGAAGCGGCAAGGATTCTGGCCAGTGGACGACTAAACAGGAAAATTCGCCTAATTTGGACCCCTGCACACACGTCCGTTCCTGGCATCGAAGCGGTCTACGAGTAAGCCCGAGCTCACTACTTCTGGGTAACTGTGGAGCCGCCTGACGGCCGGAACATGGACGAGCGTCTGCAAAATTATACGGAGATTCTTCAAAATTACAGGTTAAGCAGGAGACTGGTGCCACCATCGGATGAAAGTCTAAACAATGTGCAGGCAGTCCCATGGCAGCGCCTACAAACTGGGAACTTTATAAACCAGGTCTGGGCATATTATATGTCCAGATGGACAATAGAAAAAACGATAAATGCAAGCACTGTGGGGAGAGAGGGACCCTCGACCATATAATATGGGAATGTGCTAGCTCCCCAGGGGCTAAAGCAAATATAAATTGTAGAGAAGCCTGGGAAGCCCTGCTGTGGAGTGAGGTCAACAGCAACAAGGCATCCGCCTGGCAGAAGAAGCCACGAAGAACCAAGACCTCTTTGCCTGCTCCTGATCGCACTAGCGGACTTGATTCGCGCTTGTAAAGCAAGCTACTGTGTCTGTATATGTATTTCATAAGCCTTCTCCCACATCGTCACCCATCATGACCTTCTTTCTTCTCTCCTTCCCCTTCCCCAGTGCAGAGTAGCAGGCCAGATTTGAATTATTCCGGCCAACCTCTCTGCCTTTTCCTTTCAATAAATCCATCTATCTATTTGATCGCGGAGGTCTCGGCTCCCGTTCTTTCGGCCTGCATGCCTGGGGCGGGGATAGGGGGCCTTCTTGTCTGGTGGAAAATAAAGTTGTTATCACATCAAAACGGAGATCGCTCGCGATTGTAGGAGCTTCTCGATTCCGTTTTGTATTGGGTATTTTTTTGTAAGATACGCCGCTAGCAATGGGCGTGTAGAATCCCAGACCTGTATATTATTCACAGCAGTAAGAAACGGCAGCAACCATCTCATCGCCCCTTTACCGTCTGTGTCCTGGCTTTCTTCGAGCACTTTGAAATTATTCCCCATGGGTCGTTTTTCGAATCAAGTTCAGGAAAATCTTAATTCTAATAAATGGAAATCTATGTCATTCGCCACTTATCGTTCAAAATGAAATTCACAATAATGGTTGTGATAGTACCAGCCATCACACTATCTAGGCACAGATTTTGTTAAAAATACAACTCGGGGCACTATACTAAAGAACTATTCATTAAATAAAACTGGTGATATCCATACTTCATGTGAGAACCCGTTTATAGCAACAATAACGCTACCATGTCAATTTGTACTTTTAAATAAAGTATTTCTCTCTCTCTCTCTCTTAGACGTAGCGGGACAACCAGTGTAGCGCTACCATCCAGTGGCACTGCACTTTCTTGGCCAATTTGAGATGTAAATTCGTACCAGAAATGCGAGATTTGCCCTCATTATTGCCACCTTATGGTGACATATATGACAACATGCCCGTACTTAATACCTGTCTTGAATAGATGGACTGTCCTTGTTGTGAAACAGACACATGTAACGGCTGCAGGCCTCCGTCTTTCCAGCCAGCAGCGACTTTCTCAGAAGCGAACCCGACAGGGAGCCTCGAACATGAAAAAGGCGTCCCCGGTCGTGGGAGCAACGGGAGCGCTTTCCACGAAGGCTACTCACCAACGCCGCTCTGTAAACAGCCGCGCTCATATATTGTGAGGCCGTGGCGCCGGCGCAGGGCTGTCGGAGCTGAAGAGGCGAGCGTCGGCAGTAACAGAGAAAGGAGCAAGACGGCGGCCAAGCGTTTCAAGTCGGCGACACAAGCCAGAAGCTCTTTGTACCCCGTCCTTTTCGCGCGTGCTATGCATTCGTGCGTAATATAGTCCTCTGTTTTCTTTTCCTCAAAAAACGTAGTTGTCTCTTCACTTTTGTCTAATGTCGAACCCAAGCAAAATCATCTCACATATTGGTGCGGAAACCCGGGAATTAGATCAAAGTTTTTTGTGAGCCTTTCATCATTTTGTGTGAGCGGACGACATCATACCGGCAGCCCCTTTGGAAAAGCCTCAACGAAGACAACGGTGAAGTGACCGAGAACCATGGAGAAACTTAAAGTGAAGAGGAGAGCGCGGCGGGGACAAAATACAGTCCTGATCAAGGAAGTCGCAACAGCAGTCCAGAGCCGGGATGCCAGCGTCGAGACCCTGACAACTCTTTTGTACCGACTGGAATGCAATAATAACGTACTGCGAAAAATCAACGAGAAGTTAGAGGCTTCTATCCCAGAAGAGACGTTCGAGTCGGAATGCATCGAGACCATCCAGTACGACGACAGAGCGATTCACGCCATTGGACAACTGAAAGGAAGAATAGCTGCAGTGGAGACTACAGCTTCATCGAGCGACGTGACCACGACACAAGCGATATCATCAGCGCCGCCACAAACCGGGATCAAGCTTTCAAAGCTGCAACTACAGACATTTAATGGTGAGCTGTCCAATTGGCAACCATTTTGGGAATGCTACAGGAGCGCTGTGCATGAAAATGAGGGCCTCTACAAAGCTGAGAAAATGCACTTTTTGAGAACGCTGCCCTCCGGACCCGCCTTGGCAGCCATCATGGGACTGCAGGCCACAGAAGCATGCTACAGCGATGCTGCAGAAATACTCGCAAGAAGTTTCGACACCAATATATGAGATAACACCACCTTAGGGTGGACTTTCCAAGGTACTTTCAACGTAATTACCAGCGCATTCACTTTGGTAACCAACGTGTGTGTGCTGAATATTGGAATCGAATCCGCAGACCAAATTACACTACAAAAATTTTGGGAGTTGGATGCAATCGGCATTAATGACAAGCCCGAAAAGCAAACATGTGAACCTTCAGTTCTAGATATTGCACGGACAGGCGACCGCTACGAGGTTGCGCTGCCATGGAAAGAAGACTGTGCCGAGCTGGCGGATAACAAAGTTATGGCGGGGCATCGACTAAGCAGTTTGACAAAGCGCCTTAGTCGCAGCAAGGAAATGATGGAAAAGTACGACTCAGCAATTAGACGTTACATGGAAGCCGGACACGTTGAAAGGGTTCCTCAGGGAACGAAGACCGGCCATGTGTATTATATGCCACACCAACCAGTTCTCAGAAATGAGTCGACCACTACTAAACTGCGCGTAGTGTTCGATGCTTCATCGCACGTTCCCGGCAAAGTCACTGAACGACCATTTAGAAAAAGGGCCGAAACTGATCAGTGACTTGGTGCGCAGGCATTTCTGCAAATCAGTGTCCGACCCGAAGACCGAGATGCATTGAGATTCCTTTGGTACAGCAGCCTACCTATTGCCAGAGAACCATTGCCTAACGAAGAAGAATGGAGAATGTGTAGAGTGCCGTTTGGCACTACAGCAAGCCCCTACCTGCACTTTTACACTTCTTCATGCGACATGCCGCTGCAGCTGAGGCTCTAAGGATGCACTTCAGGTGAGGGGTCAAAGGAAGTACCTTTGAAAGACAAACAGAACCACCTTTGCAGGCTGCGAGGTTCGAAACTGGGTTTGGGCCCACTGCGGAGGAGGGGCGCGCAGCGGGGTTTACGGAGCTTCTCCCAAACGCACACCCCTGGAAAAGCCGAGCGCCAGGCCGGGGGACGCTTGTACCCATTTTTACCGGTGGGTGTCCGGCGGTGGGTTTCGAACTAACCACCTCCCGCAGCCGAGACGGGCGCTACCTTTGAAGAGCTTGCTACCGCACTGACCAATGTAGAAGCCACCATAAACTCCCGGCCGCTAACTTACACGACAAATGATCCGGGTGAGCCATCTATTCTGACACCGTCACAATTGTTGACTGGCAGGAGGCTGACTTCCCTCCCTGAAGTACGCTCAGCCCGTGTTCCGTCGGCCACTGCTTAGGACATTACTCGTCGCTTCAAGTACCGGCAATCTATCGTCAACTCTTTTTGCAAGCGATGGCGAATAGAGTACCTCTTGCAACTATGGTCGGCTCACACAGGAGCAGCTAGTACCGCCAACACCCTGCAAGTAGATGACATCGTCATTGTCCACGACGATAATGCACCAAAGCACATGTGCCGTACAGCTCGCGTCGTGGAAGTTTTCAAAGAGGTCGAGATGGCCACGTGCGTTCTTACGCCATAAAAATGCCTTCGGGAACGCAGCTACGGCGACCGGTGCCACTCCTTTATCCTCTAGAGACGAATGTGGGGGGGGGGG
>JAJIZL010039448.1:0-33745 GCA_023969395.1 Amblyomma maculatum
CCAGTATCTGCAGCCTAGCTTCAGAAGGCGCTCTCAATGAGAGGGTGACAGCGGGAGTGAAGAATGACCCCTCTGTACCTGTCTGTTTGCGAGCGATGACGTCTCCGTAGATGGGCCTCGGGCGTTGCCTTTCCGCGAAATGGTGTTTACAGATTAACCCTGAGGCTGAGAAAAGATGCACCCGTGGGGAAGCGAATGATTGCAAAGTTAATGGGAGAAGGGCAGAATCCTCTATTTTGATAGTGGAAAGTGTATATGCTTGTACAGTGTTATTTGAGATGTATTGCCTTCTTTCCCCTGTCCTTCATTGGCAGTGTTCTCTTTTCCCAATTCGTGATTGGTTATGTTTCCCTTTCCCCGAGGATTTATTGGATGACTGTGAATTTGCCTTATTGGTTGTTCCCACCGAGGGCGGGGACATAGGGTTTAAAAGATGTTTTGGTGGAACCAAGGACTGGTTTCGTTAGGTCAAACTACGAGTCAACCAATTGTAAATACGTTTTCTTCTTGCTTGTATCTTTCTGTTTGATTTATTAATTGTTAATAAATAGTTAACCTTTCCGGAAGTGTGCTCGAGTAGCTCAAACTCTATGCTCGAGCTGAATACGTGTTGCTTGTTTTGTCTGTCTTAATTTTCCCCCACTCATAGTCACGCCTACTACATCCAAAGTATAGAGCTTTCTTTGCGTCTACGTGAGCCTTCCTGTGCGAGTGATCTAATTTGTTCGCTCTAAGTGTGCGTTTTGTTTCGGACTCCGACCCCGTGCACAAGGCATCGTCCACGAGTATTGCTTCCTAGCTCCAGAAGGTTTAAGAAGGAGCCACCGAGGCTCCAAAGTCAGTCCGCCCAGTCCGCTCCTCGAAAGAAAACCCGGACTGCCGCATACTACCGTGGGGGGAGGGGGGGGGGTGTTCTCGAACCGCCGTCGCCGGCACCGCATCTACGGACCGCAAGCTGCCTCGGAAGGATCATCGAGGGCCGCTCGCCTGCGTGGTCCCAGTGATGGACTTCCACCGCGTTCCCCGGTCGACAATATGTCTTACCCGACAATCCCGTAGCTCGACTTCAGAAACGAAAAAGGGCCATAAATCTGAGCACAAAGCAGAGAAGAAATGCCGAGCTCTTGCTCCCGAAAGAGCAGCCAGCAAGTCGGCGCGTTCCTAGGTTTCAAGTTACATTACAAACCGAAGACGGCATGGTCCACATTCCCGGAACAACCGGGGAACGCGCTGTTGGAAACAAGGGTCGGCGTGGAACCCCGCTGAGGAGAAGGAGGGGCCTGGGCCGGCGACGAGGAGGCTGTGCGCACGTGCGGGGTGCGAGTGCTGCTGGGAACGACTGGTCGAGAGAGAGAAGAGGGGACGAGACAGTGTGGAACGCACCCTTCGCCGGAGAAAGACGCGTGTAAACTTTGCTGAATATATCCAGTGTTTTTGTTACCGTTAAAGAGTTTCTGTCCGCGTGTGATTTCTTCCCTTTTATTCGAATGCCCTAAAGTTCAAAGTTGTAGTAACAAAGTTCAGTCTAATATCAAATCAACAATTACTACATGGTGCCGAAACCCGGAATGAAAAGATAGTGGCGAAATCCGAAAAGACCACGACGGACCCAAAATGGAAAAGATCAAAGCGAAGAGGCGAAGTCGACGAGGGCAGAACACAATTATTATCAACGAGGCCACAACAGCACTGCCGACAGCCAACGTCCAACAGTTGACAGCTCTGCTTCACAGACAGGAAGTCAGCAATGATGAGCTGCGGAAGATCAACGACGAGTTGGAGAACTATCTGCCGGAGAAAGCATTCGAGACCGAGTTTACAGAAAGCGTCGAATACGACGACCGGGCCATAAACCTCATCGGCCAACTGAGGGCTCGGATCGCAGCTTCACAACAGACTGCGTCTGAACGCCGAATCGAAGCAAGCGTCCGTGCCGACGCCCAGACTCACTGCAATCAGGCTTCCGAAGCTCAGTTCCAGACTTTCAACGGTGAGCTTGCCAACTGGCAGTATTTGTGGGAATGTTTCCGCGAAGCGGTGCATGATAATCAGGTCCTGTCCAAAGCGGAGAAATTTCATTGCTTAAAGAGCCTCCTCACCGGGCCTGCCGCATCGACAGTAAAAGGATTGCAGGCAACTGAGGCCTGCTATGACAACGCGGTACAGATACTGCAGCGCCGTTTCGGCGACAAGGGGCTAATCGAACAAGAACACTTGACCAAATTAAGGACGCTACCGCCAGTGTCGTCATCAGGAGATGTCAGAGGACTCCGCCGGCTCTACGATCATGTTCAAGCCCACATTTGCGGGTTGACGGCTCTCGGAGTGACCAAGCATGCTTACTGCGCAATGCTTTGCGATATAATCCTGATGGCGCTGCCGCGAGACACGGTGGTGGAGTTTCACTGCTTGGCAATCCGAGCGATCAAGACAGATGTATTGTCGCCGCCCGATAGTAGTCCCGCCTCACCAGCGCAGCAGTCCTCCGCCTCGACGCGGGCAGCAGACAGATCAGAGAGAAGGCTAGAGGCGGTACTACATTTTCTGCTGATAGAAACAGAGTGTCGAGAGCGGTGTAGACAAAGTCCCGCCTTTGAGAAGCCAACTTGCAGGGACAACCTCGGCAAACGCGCCAAGCAGCCGACTCCGAGTGCCGCTGTTATTTATGCGCAAGCAGGCAAAACAGAGAAATGCGAATTTTGCGATTCGAACAGGCACGACACAGAGATCTGCACGGCTGCACTGACGAACGAACAAAAAACCGAAAAACTTGCGAGGGCGAAAAGGTGCTTTCGATGCACAAGGTGGTGTTGTGCCTGGCCAAAGCCGCCCAGATATTCAGCCGGACGCCAAACTTCTTCGGCGAACGCCTCCTTCACAAAATCCGGATACTTCTCTGCAAAGCATCAGTGCACTGCAGGCGAGCCGTGCCAAAGGGAGAGAAGCGACGTGTTTCAACATGAGCTGAGCGTCCAGACAGCACGGCGCCGTGGCCCTGACGCTGAACCCCTTCTCGCCCCGCGGCATATTTGAAGCGAGAGAGCAGCAAGCTCTCCCATTGGCCCTGCGAAAGTGCTGCCGTCGGATTGGACCATTTTGAGCGTCAACGGTTCTCGGCGACGGAGTCTCCAGTGCTTCCGTTCGAGACTCCGAGTGTGAGTTCGTCACTAGCGTCCATTGGGAGCAGTTCACCCCCTGACAGTGCGGACGCGGCGGAATCTCCCCAGCCGTCGCTGCGCGAGAACAGTCGCGTACGGCTATGTTCTTTCGGCCCCAGAGCCAAACTCGTTGTTTAAATGCCTGTAAATAGTGTATAAAGCTTTTTCTTCATCTCACCAACGCCGACTCGGATTCATCGCTACCGCCCAGGGAGCTGACAGCCCTCGTTCACGAAACGGGTGACGAGCGCTGCATTACCAACTCCTTGGCACAACCCTGTTGACGGTGGGCTACTGTGTGGTGGGCACAACAGTGGGGACACCGAGCAAAAGACTGCAGGCGAAAGATAAAATGCGGGAATTACGAGAAAAGGCACGCTACCTCAATGTGCAACCCCAATTGGGCAGTAAGCAAAACTGACGTACCAACAGAGATCACCGCCACTAATGTGCCTGCAGAAGCCAAAACAGAAGAAACGCAACAGACGGCACTGCAGACTTTCCGTGCCTTTGCTTTGGCGAGCACCAAATACGGCTACATCCGGGGCGTAATGGACGGTGGAAGTCAAAAAACATTCATTCGAGCAGATATCTCAAAAACACTTGACTTGCAGGTTTTAGGAAAGGCCGACTTCCACCTAAACACCTTTGGTGCTGCGGCCGCGCAAGTCCAAAGCTGCCGGCTGGTAGAAGTTTGCCTTCGGAGCCAATACGGAGATCACGAAATAGCAGTAGGGGCTATTGAGGTGCCCTTCATATGCAAGGACGTCAGGCAGGTGCCCACAGATCACAGTTTTGTGCAAAAGATGGAATTTCGAGGAGCACTGCTCGCAGACAGACTGATCCATCCGAGCATGTCTTCAGTGCCAGGTATTGGATTACTAATTGGAGCCGATCACATTTGGAAATTTCAAACGGGAGAGGTGCAAAGATGCAACGAAAATGAAGAATTAGCAGCGGTGAATACAAAGTTTGGTTGGACGATTCAGGGACCGTTCAGTGTGACTTCAAGCCTCGCAATCGCAAACAATGTTTGCATAATAAGAATAGGCTTGGAAACTGCAGACCAGGTCCACACTATGCTGCAGAATTTCTGGGAACTAGATGCCATCGGCATAAAAGATTCCCCAGAGACACACGACGAAAGAGCACTGAGCAAGGTAAAGTTGAAAAAGAAAGGTCAGCGCTATGAAGTTACTTTGCCATGGAAAGACGCGTCCAAAGAACTCAACGACAACAAAAATATGGCAATTCGGCGACTCGACAACCTGACAAAGCGACTATGCCGCAATCTAGAACTCGCTGAGCATTACGACGACGCCATCAAGGCAGGGCATGCGGAGCAGGTGACCGAAGAAGTAGTGTCTGGGAAAGTTTATTACATGCCACATCAGCCAGTCGTACGTAGTGAGGCAACTACAACGAAGCTGCGTGTCGTGTTCGATGCATCATCACATGCTCCGAGGAAACGGTCACTCAACGACCACTTGGAAAAAGGACCTGACCTCGTCAGTGATTTGGTGCAGATTCTCTTGCGGTTCCGCCTACACAAGGTCGCTCTCGTAGCAGACATCGAGAAAGCATTTCTGCAGATAAGCGTGCGGCCTGAGGATAGACGCCCTGCGGTCATTCTGGCACAGTAGCCCGCCGCTTGACCCCTCAGCATTGCCGGATATCGAAGAATGGAGAATGACTCGGGTACCGTTCGGTACGACAGCCAGCCCGTATTTGCTGACCGCTACCCTCCTCCGCCACCTTGAATGCACGACAAAGGAAGTTTCGAAACGGCGAGCCTCATGAAGGACTCCTTTTACGTGGACGATCTGGTGACTGGTGCGGCTACAGTAAACGAGGCGTTGAGAATAGCCACTGAAGCCACCGACATAATGAGCGACGCCGGGATATGCTTAAAGAAATGGTCCTCGAATTTCGATGCAGTCCGCACGGCGCTTGGGGACGACGAAACTACACCATCGCACGGTGAACAGAAGATCCTGGGAATGAAATAGAACGCAGCTGACGACAAGATGGCAATATCCCTGGCCAGTGTGATCAGTTCATTAACTAACGGAGCTGCGTCGAAGCGCGCGGTGCTGCAGGCGTCGGCAAGAACATTCGACCCCTTGGGCCTCATCGCACCGTTCGTGGTGCGGGCAAAGATACTTTTTCAAAGACTATGGGAGAGAGGTACCGAGTGGGATGACCAATTACCGAGCGACTTGGAGGCGGAATGGAGAAGTTGGTGTTTAGACCTTGCCAATCTGAGACACTGTTCCTTCCCACGTTGCATCGTACAGATCGACCAAGTTTCCGGGCAGCTCCACATTTTTTGCGACGCATGTCCGACGGCCTACGGGTGCTGTGCCTACCTCCACATCGGAGAAGACAACGAAACGGTGAGCGTCAACCTCACCCTTGCCAAGTCACGCGTGGCGCCTCTGAAGGCCTTGTCGCTGCCTCGGTTGGAGCTAATGGCGGCTGTAATTGGATCACGCATGGCCACCTACTTTCAAGGAGCAATTGATCACCAAATAAATGCATTCTATTGGACTGACTCGATGATTACGCTCCTCTATCCCTTGAAAACGCGCATAAAATGAGTCGCACTCATTTTGGGGGGGAGGATGTAAAGAATATATAAAGAAAAAGAAGAACCGACAATCCCGTAGCTCGACTTCAGAAACGAAAAAGGGCCATAAATCTGAGCACAAAGCAGAGAAGAAATACCGAGCTCTTGCTCCCGAAAGAGCAGCCAGCAAGTCAGCGCGTTCCTAGGTTTCAAGTTACATTACAAACCGAAGACGGCATGGTCCACATTCCCGGAACGACTGGGGAACGCGCGATTGGAAACAAGGATCGGCGTGGAACCCCGCTGAGGAGGAGGGGCCTGGGCCGGCGACGAGGAGGCTGTGCGCACGTGCGGGGTGCGAGTGCTGCTGGGAACGACTGGCCGAGAGAGAGAAGAGGGGACGAGACAGTGTGGAACGCACCTTTCGTTGGAGAAAGACTCGTGTAAACTTTGCTGAATATATCCAGTGTTTTTGTTACCGTTAAAGAGTTTCTGTCCGCGTGTGATTTCTTCCCTTTTATTCGAATGCCCTAAAGTTCAAAGTTGTAGTAACAAAGTTCAGTCTAATATGAAATCAACAATTACTACAAGGAGTGTATATTTCAATTGTTTTTTGCACTCGTGTTGTTGCGTTTTAGAATGTTAGTTGCGGTACACTAAATGTTTTCTGTATTCCTCGTCCTGAGCCTATTTCAAATCAATACGTCTTCGTCTTATTCTCCATGTTTGCGGGTATCGAACGTCCACCCCCCTTTTGTCGTGTCTCGGTGATGACCTCCGGGGATTACCGAGCGCGACACTTTACAGTGTGTTCCATCTAATGTCGAGGTTATAAGAATAAGGGTTTTTGAGGTGGAAGAGTGTTGTCATAGCATCCTCAGGCACGTAATGCATGAGTGAGAGAGAGTACAGCTACGACGTTCTCACTGGCCTAATAGTACTGAATAGATGGATTTCTGGCTATTACCGCTAGATGTCTTATTTATTTAGAGGTATGGGGTGAATCGTAATGTTAGTATCAATTTTTAGGACTTACGAAATGCAAAACGCAGATAAGAAACACCTATGGTTCTCTTGAGACTCGCTTCTAACCTCTTCATTATAGTCAGCTAGTCCGCTTATTAGCCTAAGCACCGTACTTCTCTTGGAACCTTTATTAACATTATCAAGTGTATTTTGAATTGCCAATCAGCAGTCGTCATCAAACACTCTTGGAAATCAGCCTAATTACTTATGCATGCGGCACAGCATTTTTCGCTATGCACCAGATGAGTATTTATTTATTACCATAATTATTCCTCGTAAATCTAACATCAGTCATGGTCAGCCTCGTCCGGCCGTTGTTGTGGCGAGCCATCATTTGCTGCCTCGGCAGCAAATAGCTTTTTTCGCACACTCTCGGCTTCCTTCCGGAAGTCGTACAGGCTCCCCTCGGAGCAACAGTGTCCAGTAGCTCACGGCTCTTGTTGAGCACGCACAAAGCCTGCGCACACCGTCGACAAGCGGTGATGATGGTGGCACATTCCGAGTGGGGCGCATCTTTCGGGATGAGGCAGACCCGTCTGTGGTCGCGGAACCAAATGCATGGAACAGTTGGTACCCTGCAAAACGAGGCACAATGTGGCTGGTTTAGCACTCCTTACCACTTGCAAAGCAAGCGGTTGGCTAGCATGCGCTGAAATGTACAACGACAACATTGTAGACATGTGGAAGTCTTTGAGGCAAGTATTGAATGTATAATTTAAATAATTTAGCTGTCCAACCTGTAAAAATTACAGACCAATCAGCTTACTGTCTGTTACGTATAAGGTATTTACTAAGGTAATCGCTAATAGAATCAGGACAACCTTAGACTGCAATCAAGCAAAGGATCAAGCAGGGTTTCGGAAACGGTACTCTACTATCGATCATATCCATACCATCAATCAGGTGATAGAAAAATGCTCGGAATATAACCAGCCCTTATACATAGGATTCATTGATTACGAAAAAGCATTTGACTCAGTTGAAACCTCGGCGGTGATGCAGGCATTGCGAAATCAGGGGGTAGACGAGCCGTACGTGAAAGTGCTGGAAGATATATATACAGGGGTGGAAGCAGGCTCGAGCAATTTGGAGCAGCTTTGGGAGCAGTAGTGAAGCCATTTTGGAGCAGCTTTGGAGCAACAAAACGAGTTTTGGACCATTTGAATTATGTTTTGGAGCACGTTTCCACGGTCAAATGCCTTTAATTGCAGTTTTCTTTCTCTTAAGTCCAAAATCTCCAATCTGATTCCTTTTTATACAAGTTTAATGCCTTTACAATTTCGCACTTATCTCTGACATGACAAACAGCCAAAGCATGTAAAGATGTATAACACAGGCAGACTTTAGCAAAATCTTGGAACAGACTAGCAGCAAACGTAACGCTTGCTGGTGCGCTTCATAACTGAACATCTAGTCTGACCTAATGCGTTTACCTATTTTGATTTGTTAGATTCAAATGTCGAGTCTACCACTTCGATGCACTCTAGCAGCTAACTTGGAATTCAGATTAATGGGCATGACATTTCTGCTCCCTATATTGTGCATATCTATTTTTTTTATTTATTTAGAATATACCTCAAAGCCCGCAGACATGGGGTATCACATGATCCCTTTTGATCCTACGCCTGGGCTGATAAATTTTTTAGCACATAGATATTTTGTCTGCCAAAAAGGCGCCTTCAGACCACAATAACACGCCTTGACAAGCTTGGCGCCAGTACCACTCTATCGTCTCGTGCTTTTGTAAATATGATGGTCTACAGGAGTGGAAGCAGGCTCGGGCATTTTGGAGCAGCTCAGGGCTGCAGACAGATGGCATTGAAGGGTAGCCTTTCCATCCTACAGCTTCTTTACTTCACTGCCTATGGCCAATAGTTTATCATTCTTTGCTTGAGCAATGCTGGGGCTCGTTTTGAATATTTTGATGATAAGCCCCGTATGCCTTTCCAACACTCTTGAGAAGCTTCCTAGTGAGTGACAGCTTGGGCGTACCAACCCATAATGCTTCAAGTATGGTTTTGTTTGCCATAGGCCTGGCAAGCTTGCCACTGACAAAGAGGCTCGATGGTGAAGTACCTGCTTGGTTTCACAGCAGAACCACTAAAAATAACATGTGCAGTTTTGCAGTCTGACAAGTTTACTTTCTAACGGCTCACAATAGTTTGCGCTACCTGCCAAGAAGAGGTGAAACGTCACATGCACAGTACATTTTTTTCCCGCAATTATCTCCAACCGCCGGTGGCTCATGCTTAATTTACTAGCGAACAAATATTTATTATACTCCATGCTTCCTTCCCTTGCAAAAAATTTATTTGTATTAAGCCCAGTGGAAGATACATTATATCTTTACCACTGATGCAATGACATTGTTCCCGTGTTCTGCTGAATTTGATGGCAAAACATCAAAACAGCCAGTTTGGAGCAAGATGGAGCAGGGAGAGCAGTTTGGAGCAGAATGGAACAATTGGAGCAGCTCTTCCACCCCTGTATATAGTGGCTGCACAGCAACCATAGTTCTACATAAAGAAAGCAACAAAATTCCCATAAAGAAAGGTGTTAGGCAAGGAGACACAATCTCCCCAGTACTATTCACAGCTTGTTTAGAGGAAGTATTCAGAGACTTAGAATGGGAGCAGCTAGGGGTAAGGGTAGATGGAGAATACCTCAGTAATCTGCGATTTGCTGATGACATTGCCTTGTTAAGCAACTCGGGGGATGAACTGCAAATAATGATTGATGACCTAGACAGAAAAAGTAGAAAGGTAGGCTTGAAAATCAATATGCAGAAGACTAAGGTAATGTTCAACAGCCTCGGGAAGGAACAGCAGTTTACATTAGGTAGCGAAATACTGGAAGTAGTAGGCGAATATGTCTACTTAGGACAGGTAGTAACCGCAGATCCGGACCATGAAAAGGAAATAACAAGAAGAATAAGATTGGGATGGAGCGCATTTGGCAAGCACTCGCAGATTATGACTAGCAGCTTACCGGTATCGCTCAAGAGGAAAGTATACAACAGTTGCATCTTGCCTGTACTCACCTATGGGGCTGAAACGTGGAGGCTAACCAAGAGGGTTCTACTTAAGTTGAGGACAACCCAGAGGGCTATGGAACGAAAAATGGTAGGGGTAACATTAAGAGATAGAAAGCGTGCAGAGTGGGTCAGAGAAATAACTCAAGTTAACGACATTCTAGTGGAAATTAGGAAGAAGAAATGGACATGGGCAGGACATGTAGTGCGAAGAGAGGATAACCGATGGTCGCTGAGGGTAACAAACTGGATTCCAAGGGAAGGAAAGCGTAGCAGGGGGCGGCAGAAAGTTAGGTGGGCGGATGAGATTAAGAAGTTCGCAGGGGTCAAGTGGATGCAGCTAGCACAGAACCGGGTTAAGTGGAGAAATATGGAAGAGGCCTTCGCCCTGCAGTGGGTATAATCAGGCTGATGATGATGATGATGAGCTGTCCAACCACTGGGAGTAATGCGGAAGTCCATCGAACCGAAATAGTACCCCAAAACACACTGACACGCCAGAGCAAAATAGGCTAACTGAACAAATGGACTTGCAAGACCGTTACTCATTCAAAAGGAGCTAGCTGAGAAATTTCAGAGTGCTTTCCGCATCTATTTCGTTACATTTCTGCCGGACGAAAGCTAACCGTTTACCTTGTCTGCTAACTGTTTCGCAGTAATTTAGCCAAACCTGAAGGTGGTGACGACTTCTTTCTGTTCCCCAGAGAAGTACATCTTCGTACACTATTTCTGTACGCTATGTTGTCAATCATGTCTGCAGTGTATCCATAATAAGTTTCTGATGCAGTTACTATCATTCGGCTTCAAGAGTTGGCTGCGAAGCGTGTCTCGTCTGCAACAGCAACAACGCAGCTTGTGACGATTTCCTTCACATTAAAAATCGGAAAAACAATAACCCCAAACACTCGTGTAACATGAAATTATTAACACTATGGAGTCAACATGCTATTCACTGTACGTCTAAATCTGCCATATGGTAGCTTAAAAACCAACACAACCCATCATTAGCTCTCAAAAGACGCCATTTGTGGAAACTTGGGCGCCGAATGTCTGTCAGTGAGAATGTTGACTTTCCTCGCAAGCAACTATCAGTTTTCAATTCTCGCCCAGCGGGATTTCAGTTTAATATTAGTGTGCGCTTCCACTACAAAAACAATGACAGCTGATTATGCAATGCAAGGAAAATGTGCACAATTTTTCCATCTGGCAGACGTAGCAAACAAGTGATATTAATGCAGATGAACAGGACCGTCACAGGTCAATCAAGGGTTGTAGGTAATACGCGCGTGAAGGGAAAACAACTACCCAAAAAACCACACACGGAGCCAATTAACCTCCCAAGAGTAACGTGGCACTACGCACAGTATTACAAGCAGTATTCATGCCAGCGCAGATCTGGAACTGAGTGAAATCTCATTTGTGTTTGGATCTCAATTTATCGTACCACCAGCTCGCCTTTCTATCCATCTGCAGCTGGGACTTGATCATCGCCTGTATGCACAACATTGCTGTTATTGGCGTTTACATATTTAATCGCGCATGGGTAGCTTTGACTGAACAGCGCCATGGCACATGACATCTTTTTTAAACAAGCAAATGTCAAACACTCATTTGCCAAGCATTTCACTTCAGGGAAGTCAAGCTGCAGGCTAGGAGAGAGTCAAGCGTATTTTCAAGCCCTAGGCAGTACAGTCCACCAACGTAATGCCTCTTCTGAAAGAATTTTAGCCAACAATTTTTGCACTAAAGGAGCTCAGAATGTAACGTAAAGGAAAAAGAGACACCAGGGAAAATTCTAGACTCTTTTCTGGACGGTTATTTTTGTTGCAGGAAACAAGAAAAATTAAATACTTCTTGGTTTACATTATCTATAAGCAGAAATTTTCACTTACTATCATCTCAAATTGCAACCTTAAATATGAAACCCCCAAGGAATGAACAACAATGAGACTGTAAATAATATTGCAACGTTAGGTGATGCATGCGCTGATATGCGCATAAGAAGGAAAAAAACTGCTAAAAATGAAAAACAAAACTTCTAAAAAGAAGAAAGCAAGCCGACTGCTCCCCTCAAAGAATGATGTTCGGTGCTGGTACATTGCTATTACTTCTCAAGAATTTTCTACTATCCCTTAGGTGTCACACAGACCTCCTAATACTCGTCATCAGATCATAAAGCGCACATGCAAAAAACTCTGCTGCTCTCGCTACAGCTGAATGCACATTAAATAAGCTGCCACATGCTGAATTCCATGGCAAAATCCTACATAAGTTATTCAGTGAATCGCATGGCTTATGCCCCTTAATTATCGGTGTAGCCCGTTAACAAATCTCTATTTGCATCCCAAAGCTTTGTCACATTTGTATAAAATCGTATAGACATGCGATAATGCCCAAAGATATAATTCGCGGCCATAGCTGACGAATTTGCGATTTCGATACACTTTGTGCTCGTTTACAATTGGCGCCGATTATACAGGGGCTCGGTGACAGCCTGCATACTCGGCGCCTAAACACGAGATAATGGACATCGCAGAGGCGATTGTTGAACCTGCACTGGCAAAAACGTTACCGGAAGCTTGGTGCACCTCCGAGGTACGAACTAAACTGCAGTTTCGGCTCCGCGGTTGTATTTCATACAATTCTGTTTTCTTTTTCTTGCTAATCTAAAACTAGCACCTGCATCATCAAGAGCTAGATTTTACTTAGACATGGTGTCATCAAGACGTGGCGTGGCAAGGTCAACATAATGCCTATACCACTATGAGCATGTACGGACCTCGCGTGCTGTTTGCCGATTGGAGAAAGAATAAAAAAAAAACATTAAATGCATTATACTCGCACTGCATAAAACTAGGATTATGTCTGTGTGAATGCAACATAAGGGATATTTTATTTATATGTACATATCACGTCAGAAACATTTCTGTGCCATTTATGTTTTGAAAAAAAGAACACTGCAAGAATTTCTGATGCCTTTAACCGAGAGGTCTCAAACACGTGGTCAGCCGAGCTGTGTGGCGCAGTCCGCCGGTTCCATAGAAATGTCAGCCTTTTTTACGAAAGCTCACTCCAGGTTGTGGAATAAAATTTACCGAGCCTCGCTTTCCAATGCAACTAAACTAAAAGGCCTCGACCTGTGACGGTACGCTTTCTTAGAATCTGACAAAAGCATAAACAGACGTCAGCTGTCATCAAAAGCGAGGCGCTGCACAACCAGCCATCTTCCATCTCCAAGCCACCTTTTTTTTTCATGTTGAAGGGAAGTGTCTAGTATGAGCTGTTGTATCTTACGCAGCTCTCTCCGAGACATCTAAAGAAGCGACAGTGTGTAGTTTAGGAATTAGGGGCATGTGCCGCATTTTCTTTCTGTGTAAACTGGATAGTTACTTGGGAACAATGCGTATGTGTTAATTTGCATTATTCTTGCTGTACATTTCTATTTCTATTTGAAACTTTTTCATATTTTCTATCTGCTGGTCAGCGAGATAGGAAAATTTCTTACTGCGGCCTGCACTGCCATTGTGAGTCTGAGACCCCTGCTACACAGGACGCGAAAACTCAACTTTAGGATCCTGAACCGTCGTGCACATGTTTGCAAGTGGCCCATGTCTTTCAAATATGCTGAACAGATGTATTACAAAGGCGTTAAAGCTGAAAGGTTTAAACTAGACAAAGTGCTGCATGCACATTTTATCAAAAGAAAAATACCAAAACAATCAAATGTCGGTTGATGTAGCAGCTGTACGTGCATTTGACGTTTGGGCCTCATGTCTGGGATCGTTTAGGTCAATTTCAGCTTCTCCAGCAGCTTGCACTCAGGTACTCAGGAAAAATGCTATTTGTTAATGAAGATCGGATATCCTTTTGCAATCAGGCATGAAATCTTTTTTTGATTGCATAGCCTTTATTGCAACTGTGTGATTGATGCGAACTCGAGAGGACCGAATGTGAATGTTAGGTAACACACCGGTTAAGCATTAAAAATCTTTCGAGGGTTTCGATTTCTTTAAACCACATTATTATTATTCAATGTTCGGCTTTATAGACATGAAGACCGATCGATGGTCTGTACAGTAGTTTGCGATTGTCTTAAATTTGGGTACACACTATCTAGACGTGATGGTGTCTCTTTGGTATGCAAGATCAATGACGGTTACACAATGGGTTTTCTGAACGTGAGGACCCAATGCCGAATTAAAGTCGGACATAACTTTCGTACACTCTCTGAGCTTCTATACCTCCTTGCTGTACCATTGGACGGTCTTGTAGTTCGGCATCGACTCGGCGTCTTTAGTTATCCGTGATTTTGTGCCGCTGCTTAGCTAGACGTTCTTTCCGCTCTTCAGGCGTCTCAGAGGGTCGCTTACTCTTCCTTGCTTATTGCAACGTTGTAGTACGGCATCGCACCATGCGATTACTCCTGGATTCGTCGACGCTTATTGCGCGTAGTTTCTGCTGATGCCGTTCACAGTACTCGTGCTCGTCGTGCGCGCATTCATCCATTGTGCGTCTATCTAGCGACCGCACGCGCCGCGGCTAATATTTATAGCTTTGCGGTCGGGAGATGATCATCACGATCCCGATGATCACACGTGATGAGCATAGAAGAGCGTGACGTCACGCCTGTGTGCCACGAGGAGACCGGCACGGCTCGACACAACCGGTTATCATGGTAACAGCGCACGCTCGATTGTGGCTCCGGTTTGGCACCGCGAAATGCGCTTCTGCTACCCTAGTGTAACTTTAGCTGCAATCCTTTGAGAGGTTTTAATGCCCCTCAGTTGTTAGTAATTTCAGATGTCTGCCAAGTACAGCGACACTACATGCTTTTTCAGCTACCATAACATGACTAGTGGATAACAGTGTACCCCTTGGCGAGCCGACTCATAGGGCTTATCAATGGGATGTTAGGGAGCATTCGAGATATTTCTGAAACCCAACCGAGTACTAAAGGTGGGTAAAAACATCAACCCATTTTTACTTTTAGTAAAAAGTACATAACATATACTGAATTCGGATATCATACTGGCATTGGCGGCCGAAATTCGTCTGCCTGCAAAAACTTCCCCGCCGGCTCAGGGGCTATACCTGTTTGCTAGCCAGGTTCTCGGTTGATTGGCCTGCTGTGTGGTTTATAGTGTTGAACATCCTAAAGCAACTCCGAGTCGTCTCTCTCGTGTAGTTAACCACCCTTCATAGTTTTGCGTTGCCCAGCCGAAAGATTTGTCACGTGCTGTACAAGCATTCATCGCTATGAGGCGCACGGTTTAAGAGGATGCTTAAATCGCATTACAGCTGAAAGCTCATATCTAACTCAGGAGCTTTCTTGACAGTGTCATTGGGCCCAGAAAGAAAACAAACGCTAAACTTTTTTTTTCAAGAGATATGTCGTCCTGATGAGCGATGCTTTTCGTATGGCTACGGGTGAAGATTACGAAAACATACGCTACGAATTTCTCGGTATAGATGCCACTGAATACACCTCGCATGTTTCTAATGAGATTGACTGAACTGCAATCTAAAACGTGGTACCTACTACGGGTGGTCTGTGCCATGATGTTGGTGCTTAGAGTTATGGCAGTAGCACTTCGTGAAGTTAACGAATGGAATACCGGTTACACGAAGAGTTTACGTAGCTCTTTGGAGCCTGCACTGGCCTGTGCTGAAATAGGTAAATCAGTTCAGGCGATGTATTAAGAGCCGTATAGGCACAATCATGCCACTGTGTTTTAACAAGATGGCGTTATATACCACATTCTCCACAAATACGTCATTGGCGTTATCGCGTTGACGCCACCATTTGGGGAGTAAATTACACGGATACGGCTATGGCAGGCTTGACCAGGCGGATGACCTTGACGGGTTCTGATTAGTCTAAGGGTTGTCTGACGTAAAGAGACCGCATGACGTGGATGATTTCGCAGAAGCTACCGACTCGGGCTTCTCAATTCACGTAAAAGGGTGAGGGGAATCAACTCTTCACGACACTTGCATTCCGAGTGTGGCATGTTACCCATAGACCATACAAGAAGGCCCGTTTGAACAGCTTATTAAGCGTTCTTTATACCTATGTAGTGTGGCCTTTTACATATATCGTAGCAGACGACTGCATCTGCCAAAGAAAATTCGTGAGATAACCGACTCACTAATTAGAGGATTAGTGGTTAAGCGAACAGTAAAGTGCAGGAACACTAACCAGGTACCACAAAGGGAGACATGAACGGGAATTGCCAACGCTGTGGCGTCTCACCATTAAGACCGGAACTAAAGTGCCCCACCAAAATTATTTGCTGCCCTCTCCCCCCCACCCGACAATCAGAAACGAAATTTTGCGGCCCCAGCGAACTATAGACTATCATCAGAAACCGTACTGTTAGAGCACATATTCTGCAGCCCCTGCGGCTGCCTCGCCGGTGCAAATACAAACGACGCCCGCAAATCTAGCAGTAGTGTAAATAGATCTTACCGGTTCTGCTGGCGGTTCTCGACGCTGACCTGGAGCCCCGTGTGCGTGCGCAAGCACTGACACTGGAGCGGCACTTTGGACTCCCTCCACAGAAACTGCCCAATGTGGCTGCGGCATAGCATTCGACAGGATCACGTCGCGGTGTGTGCGACCAATCGAGATAGATCTCCGTGCTTGAGACACAACGCTGCGACCTCCACAGGAAGCCTGGAGGTCTTTGCAGGTGGAGATGGCAGGGCACTTGGGTATTGTTGTGCCTGTTGAGAAAAAAAAAATCTGACCTTGAGCTTGCAGTAATTGCCCCTGTAGCCTTCTGGTACTGTCAGTCCACTGCGAGTTCCGTGACTGCCGGGGCAGCTCTTTCGCGAGCTATGTTCCAAATGCAGCACGCGCCCCTTTCATTCTCACCATCATCTTCCTTTTCCCGCTGCAGGAATGGCCCGCGGTGGCCAAATGGATCCGTGGTCCTCTATGAGGACCTCTATGAACGTCCTCTATGAACCTTCCTACTTGCGACACGAATGATACGTTTTCTGATGAGACACACGAAGGATGCTGCGATTTTGAGAAAGTATGGCGCCGCCGTGCTCGCTACGCGGTCAACGGGCTCTTCAGTGTAGCCCAGGAATGTGGGTTAACGTGCGAGCCCGGCGGACGCGCTCGGATGGAGACGAGACGCCAAATGCACGCTAGTGCTGTGCGGTGTCAGAGCAAGCTGAAAGACTAACCCCAGAGGTGGCGTTCACGATGCGTAGAGTTGTTCGCTAGCTCGAGTTTTATCTTACTTTGCGTGACGGTAGTCCAGGGAGCGCAGGCAGCGCGGAAACCGCGTAAGCAGCAAGCAATAAAGGCCGAGACAAAGCCATCCTCCGCATCCTACACATGTCGCTAGCTCGTTGAAAGCAGAGCAGTCTGAGCAACGCAACTCTCCGGGCCGCTGAATGTCATTATTAAAACATCCAAAGTGCCAATATCATGACTTACGTATGCCACGTACGCCTAGCTCAGAGAAGTCAAGGACAGGCTATGTTTTTCAGTAATTTTTGTCTACCAACACTCGAAGGCGAACGGTACATACTCGCGATAATTTTTTTTTCTTCTTTCGAATACAGTAAACTTAACGCGTATTAGCACGAATTTTTTACTGAACTTATCCATAGGTATTTTAGCTTTGAATGCAAGCAACAGTTGATGTTGAGCGAAGCGTCAGACGAATTTCAAGGTTGGCATTGCTCTCAGCGTGTAGCCCAAGCTCGTAGGCGGGCGGCCAAGCCGAACATGCTAAACCAAGGAGTGCCAAACACACGACGAATCTCGTAAGGTGACACGCCGTCAGAGGCCCTGTTGTGCCTTTGGGGGTGATTGCTTTTACCCTAAAAATATTTTAAAACACCTTGTAAGGCTAACTTCCCTGCCTCATATATTTTCTCGATGCGATAAACAAACAGAATATCACGGTCACCTTCGCGAAGCAAGTATAGTTTAATATTATAGTACTTACGGTACGAAACAACATACGACTTTGGACGCTATAATGTTTCAAGTAAAAATAACATTCCCCGATTGACCCTTACGCTGGCGCTGAAACTGCGCACATAGGAGAAGTTTTGTCACCAAATTCATTAATGAATGCCTTTTGTACGTACTACAAACTTGTCGAACGTTCCCACTACGAAACCGATCTGCTAGGGCTAATAGCGACAGCGAAAAAAACTCATTTTTTCGATTTTATATACCACGATACCGCTTCGTTATTCTGGTCCTGTGTGCTTAGAAGTCACAACAGTGGCATGCCTGTCGCATTTTGCTGTCTCCTACTGTGTTACAACGGATGTTATAGCATAGAGTAACATATATATAGAGAGAGGACACTCGACGCCATTTGTGGCCCAGCTCGAGTTTCCACGTCTCCGCCGGATGGCGTTGCACCTAAAAAAAAAAGTTTAGCATCAGGACTATATGTAATTAATCAAAAACTGCAGACAGGTCGAAGTGACGGAATGTAGAATATTTGGTTACTAAACATAAGGCAAGAATAAGTGCAAATAGTATTAATTGTCACGGTTAGGTGGCATGCACTGCAACCTCCCTATTCAAAGGGTTCTGCTTTATTTATAGCCCCATATGCCTGTGTGAACACTTTTTGCGTCCCTGTCGTACCCTATAAAAGGGGCGCAAGAGTGAATTGATGACGAGCAACATCTTTCTGTATTGCCTCGGGTACTGCCTCCGCTTTTGTAAACAATGCCGATAACTACTTCGCGCAAGTGACGCAAACGCCTGTGCATCAAACTAAGAGACTTATGCAAAACACTGAAACCGAAAGTAACATTGCGGTCTTTGAGATTTGGTATTTTGAAGGGCCCCGCTCTGAGGCTGGCAGGCTTCGCCAACTCCGCTGTGCGCCGCAGTGCGTACAGCGGGCCACTGGGGCCCTATTGGAATGTCCCCTCGTTATATATATCTTACTCTATGGTTATAGGGCTGTTATGTGTTTACAGTCTGAGGTATCGAACCAGCATGTAATGTCGCAAAATAATGAGCAGTGTGGGAGGTCGTGATAAAGCTGCGTTCAATGCCATCTACACCAGAAGGCGCCCGCTCTCTGTCTGTCGCAGGCAAAGGCGTATCTTCACGCCTATGTTCTACTCTTGTCATGCAAAGGTCGTGCAGGATGCCAATATTTCCCGAGAGTTTGGCCTCGACATACATCATGCTTGCGTTTCCACTAGGGTACCCGCAATCAGTAAATGCCGTAAACTGAACGCAAAATCACACAGCTCAACACAGCTGATGAACTCTTTGTGAAGCAACATCTGTGCTCCTCCATTAAGATGTAAAATATTTGCCACTTTCTGTTTGTTTCTTCGCTTTCCTTCTGACTGCAGCCGTCTTTGCGATGAAATCAGTTTACTGTCTTGACGTTCGGAGCCTTTCCAACATTTAGTCTACCCGTAGTGAAAGCTCAGTGCCAAGCGAGGAGTGCAAGAGCAAGCAGAGCACAAATGCTTGATTGCACTCCCTCCTCCTTTTTAGAAAACCGTCTCCCCATGCAAATAGGTATGCGCCGCCTACATCAACGGTCACAATGGCCGGCTCAGACGCTCAACGTACAATATGTTTCGATGCGCAAGCTATCAAAAAGGCACCTGGCACTGGATCTTATCATTGCATGTTTGGAGTAAGATAGGGGTGAGTGTAGGTACATTCCTACCAAAGATCTGGAACATACTCCCATGTCGCGCAATAATGTGTTCGCGACATTACGCACATAGAAAGTAGACGCCAATCCCGGGGTGAAAGCTATGGCTTCGAGTTGGAAGCAAATTCGGGCACAACTTCTGAATTTCAAAAACTCCCGAGATCAACTCGGAACTGCTACGGCAAGGAAAACAGATGCGTAGGTCATCGCTTCGAGCTGCAGCAAGCGAGAATGTGGCCGACGTAGAGTTTCCGCCTTGCTTTCACCTTACGAAAATGCTGTTGCGCTGCCGGTGCGACGAGCTAGACAACTCACGTGTTCGAAGACTGAGTGGCGGCGCTCACTCGTTCTGCGTCGACAAGCAAGATTTCTGCATTCTTTGATTAAGCTGTGGGAAACTCCTGGCGCACAGATACGCCCGGCCAGCACCTGAACTGGGGCGGCGGAAATAAAGGGATAGCGAAGAAGAGGTAGAGGAAATCAGAGGCGAGCGATAGGGAGAAAGAAAAGGGTAGGTAAAAATAAAAGAAATATATACACTATGGTAGAGTATACAGTAGTTTGCAGTTATTGTCCAAAATAGCACACACGGAGCGTTCAGTCACAGCGCACACTATCTGGCGAGGTGAAATAGGCAAGCAAAGCGAGGATTGGGTACAGTCAAAGCAGAAAGCTGGGCTAGTTGGTGTGTCATCATAAATAAAAAGACTAGCGCAAATAACACAGACATAGGAGAAGACAGGACGAGCGCTAAACATCAACTGCAGATTTACTTACAATATAAAAGGGAACATAAAAGCACTTGGTGGCACATGCGCACTCCAGTCAAAACCAACGATCAAAAACTAATCAAAAGGGGGCAAACTGTTCCTTGGCAAACTTTTTCTTTTTCTGAAAGGGTGATTGAAGGTGCACTGACACACTTATCGCCTTCCCTGCTAATGAGATATGTTTCACATATCTCATGCTCTAATCTTGTGCCTCCCCTACCAAGCACACACGTGGCATCAAACGCCGGCACGCACCCACAACGCTTACAATGATTGGCCACATGGCAGCCCCCCGCCAATGAATCCACCAGCGAACAGTGCTCTCATAATCGATCATTAAGGCAGCGACCAGACAGCCCAACGTAGCATCTACTGCAGGAGAGAGGTATGCGGTAAACGACGCCGGCAATGCAGGATACAAACTTGCGCTCGTGTTTTTTGGTGCAGATTGGCTTTCTGTCCTCATTAACGGCTTTGCACATGCGCACCAGCTTTTCGGGGGTGGTGAACAAAACGTCCACACCGCACTTCTCTCCAACCTTTTTCAGCCAGTGCGATAACTGATGCACGTAAGGAATGGCTGCATGCCTCGGCGTTTTGAGTCTATTGTCGCCTGGCATGACAGGGCGACCACCTGACCTGAATTCTTTCAGGAGGCGTTCCGCCACAGCCGTCACTGTGTCCTCAGGAAAACCGGCCTTCTGCAACCAGTGCACTTGCATCTGTAAACTGCCCCCAATTTTATGCTCACATGACCTTTCAAGAGCACCGCGCAGGCAACTTTTTGCAATGCCCCGTTTAACCAATTTAGAATGTGCAGAATTATACGCCAAAATTTCCTTCTTTGTGCGTGGCTGGTACGACCAGCAGATGTGCCCCGTGCCAAAGTACAAACATAGTTTGCTGAACATTTCGTTATTCTTCAATCTAAAGCAAATTGTCAACAAAGTAACAAGAGGTGACTCACTGCTTTACTTCGTTTTCGAAGGATCAAATATTGATCAGCGTGGCTTTGAATACGATATTGGTGATGGAATTTCGGATACAAGACCGTGATAGTTTCAACGGTCGTGGTTTTGTGCCGCTGTCGATTATCACGTTTTATTGCGAAAGCAACACGACTCTAGGTTTCGAGCCTTCAACGTGGCGCGGCCGCACCCACGTGACGCAGTGACGCCACACACCACGTAACGCTAGGGTGAGAGCTGGGCTACCAACTCCAGCGGTCGGCGTTGCGCGGTTGCAGCCGGGGCGCAGCGCGTGACGTCACACCCCATGTTGCACAAAAGTGAGGGGCTGGCAGGAGCTGCCAACTTAGGTCTCCTGTTTCACATGGGACGGTTATGTCAGAATCAGCCTGCTAGGACCCTTGCATTCACGTTACCCCTATAGGCCACTAAGGCACATTCATACGGCTTGGTTAAAGCGGGGCTCAGTATGTGGGCTGAGGAAGAAGAAAAAGAGAAGAACGCTCGGTCACCCGCAACTAATGCTTTCACTCAATATTTGGTTCAGCATCTTGAGCCCTTGTAATTCTTTCTGATTTTCTGTGCTGTGATGATGTTGCTGTCACCGATTTTCTTGCTTCTCCTTTTAAAACATTTCACATGCTTAATCACATGGTTGAAACATTTCACATGCTTAATCACATGGTTGACATCAACGAATACGTCAGCTAATTTTAACTATTGTCACTTGTTGCATGGAACGTTTTGTTCCGCTAAGAACAAAGAAAAAAAGCTAAGTACCTTGCATGGCATGGGATATCCTTCATGTATCATGCCGCGTTGAATGTCTCAGGTGCATGAAGCGTTTATCGGATCCAAAGGATGTTATCAAGTTTAGCAGGGCAAATGACGGGCTTCCAGTAATTACCTAATTGGCCAAAATTGTCTTTTTTTTCAATATCCAGTTAGGAAATCTTCCAAAAACTAATCCTTGAACGTTTGGCGCTCTTTTTAGCCAACGGAGTCTGCATCATCGCCTATTATCGTCAGTGATCAAACAACTAATAATCCGTTAATAATATCTGATGCTTTTATAGACTACTTTTAATTTATTTTTTCATCAAGCACCCTCCAAGTTCCATCCTTTTACCCTCCTAGTATGGTAGCCCCGGTTACTGATATCATGAATAATGAACATTATGTACTTAACTTGATTCTGCAGTTATACACTAGAAAGTCGACCAGTTCCGATGCTATAAAAAATTATTTTTTCTTTCTTTATTCATTGCGGTATGCTAGATATCTAACCGTCATCTTCCAAAGTCGCTAAAGACTGACTTTGTTCTATCCTCATGGAAGCTGGCCAAAGTACATCAATTATTAAAATCTCTAATAAACAGCTCTTACATAATTACAGGCCTATTTCATTACATTATGTTCATGTAAGATGCTGGAACACATGAGTCACAGATATATAATAGAATTTCTGCAACCTAATATCATGCTTTCTAACTTTTAGAAAGTTTTAAGAAAGGTTTCAGTGCCTTAACACAATTAGTTGAATTGTCACATGCATTATATACACCCTTGATATCGGCTGCCAGGTCGGCGCTATATTTAGACTTTTTAAAGCCTTTTGATACTGTACTGCATTGTAATTCCTTAATAAAGCTTAATATGATTTTGAAAAACCCTGACTTGGTTAGCTGGATTGGAAGTTTCCTATTGCATCGGTAACAATTCATGTTTCAATTCCCCTATCTCTTCTAATGTTGACATGTCATTTGGTGTACACCAAGTGTCGGTTCTTGGTCCTTTATTCCAATTACTATAAATTAATGACTCACCTCGAAACGTCACAAACACATATGCCTTTATGCATACGACGGTGTTTTATGTTGCGTGATTTACACACCAGAAGATCACCTTGAACCTTGACAAACTCCTCATTTGTCAGCTTCGGTACTCGGTGTAACACTTGGATAATGAAAATAAATGTTACTAAAACTCTGATAATGCCATTATCTATTAGTGTATTTCCTTCATTGTTCAATTACTCTTTCAATTACTTATTTTTCAACAGCTTAGGGTTTGAGAGTATAAATATCGTCGTAATACTTGCCACTAGCATGTCCGGGTCACAACGTATTAATTTCGTTTGCACTAAAACAATCAGTAAGCTTGTCTTGGGAATTAGAGGTGCAATTTCAATAATTCTCCAAAGAAGGCAAAGCTAGTATAAATATGTATAAATATTTAATTCGTCGAATCCTACATTATGCTTCTCCTGTCTGAAACCCCTTCAGGATTTTGACATTAACCTCATTGAGTGCAGAAATAAAAAATCTATTAGGTTTATATATCACTGCTATGAATCTACATGTTTCACCCTCTCGTGCCTTGTCATCTTAAACATAACCCCTTTATCAGCACTCCGTCACATTGAGTCGCTGAAGTTTCTGCATGACATCATCAATTTTTGTTAACATGTCTCACATCCCATATATATTACTTGAGATATTCCCCGGTGAAGTAGGAGTCATCATAACCTTAATATTAAGCCTTACTTTGCTCATTCCGATCATTTTAAATAGTTTTTTTTCATGCACTTTAGAATTCCGGAACTTAATCCCTGGAACAATAGGTCACTGTCATTAAACAATTTCCTGTTAAAACATAATTCTACCAGATTTTATGTGCGAAAGGCACGTCCGGTCAAACCCCCAGTGTTTGCGTGAGAGAACTGAGTATATTGAGAGATTTGGAAGCTTTCTTTTTCATGATGTTTATGTGAGGAAAGAAAGAGCTTCCTATCAAAAGTTAAACCTAGAAATTTGTGTTCGTTTTTTACTGGTAGTGTGATTTCATTTAGGTATAGATGGTGGGGTCAGTGTGCAGTCCTCATCTAAAAGAAAAGAGAACAGCCACAGACTTTTGCGTGGAAAACCTGAAACCATTTTTATCTGCCCATGATGCCAGCTTATTTACAGTTAGCTGAATCTGCCTCTCACATGTTGCTTTGTTTGATGATGTGCACGCAATTTGCAAGTCATGTACATAAACTGAGTATACAATGGGCTTCGGTATTATTTTAGCTATAGAGTTCATTTTTACTATGAAAAGCGTGGTACTTAAAATGCACCCTGGGGGCACACCAGTTTCTTGTGTGAAGTTTTTAGAAAGTATGGAACCATGATGTACTTGAAAGGATCGGTAATGTAGGAAGTCAACTGGACATTTTAGCATCCTGCCGCGAATTCCAAGCTCTCCCAAATCCCGTAGGATCCCAAACCTCCATGTGGTGTCAAAAGCTTTTTCAAGGTAAAAAAAGATGGCAAGGCAGTGTTGCTTATGTAGAATTGCTTCTCGAACTGTATTTTTGAGGCGGACAAGGTGGTCAGTAGTGAAACATGTTTTCCTGAAGCCGCACTGGTGAATGTCAAGCCGTTTTTGGGATTCGAGGACAAACATCAATGTTATATTTAGAATACTCTCAAAGCACTTCGCAAGACAGGTCATCAGGGCAATTGTCCTACCTCAACCTGGAGAATTTGGTGACTTTCCAGGCTTCAAAAGTGCTGCAGCATAAATATACAAATAAATGAATCAATACAAGCTTAAAACGTACCAGAATGAGTTAAATAAAAATGCGCTAGGAATACTTTGCCGATAAACGATAAACAAGCGCATGAATGCACCAAAAGCGACATGCTCTGAACTTTACAGGCTGTCAAGAAGCCGATGAAACGACATCCAAGCAGTGAATAACTCCAGCTCGACTCCAATGAAGCTACAAGGCGTATCAAAGGTAAAAGTTAATCTTCATATCCTTCATCTGAAGGCGTGGTCACATTTCGGACATGGAATACACATAAATTACTTATCGGCTAAAGCAAGTCGCACATTATGCTTCCTTCGACGAAATTTTAGGGATGCTCCACTTAAACTAAGATGCCTTATTTATTACTAACGTATGTCCTATACTTGAATATGCTTGTGCCGCTTGGGATTCATATACGAAACAGAATATTGACGAACTAGAGCACGTCAATAATATGGCTGCCCAGTTTGTCTCTGGCAATTTCAATTTCCAGGATAGGTCTTCAGATTTGCGAGACAAATTGGGGTAGCCTTTTACTCAAAAAAGGCGTAAATATTTCAGACTCACTTTCTTTTATAATGTTAATAATGGTAAAACTGGCATTCCAAAAGAAAAATACATATCTGAACCAACTTTCTCTTCAGCCCGCACTGATCATCCACTAAATGTGCGTTAGTACAATGCTCGGATACACACAATCAAACAGTTTTTTTCCTCGAGCAATACACGATTGGAATTGCTTTCACCACCTTACAAAATCATCTACTAATATGATTGTGACAATAGATTAATATGAGTATTAATATTACTGCTAACTTAATTCTTTATATGACTATCAATGGAGCATTATTATCCTTGTGCATTTTGTTCTGTTAATAATCATAACTGGTCTAAATGGTTTAAAGAACAATTCCCAGTTGATACCATTTGGATCCCAGATGAATTCCAATTGGATCTAACGAATTCAACTTAACGAATTTGTTAAATCCAATTGGAATTCAACTGGGATCCAAATGGTATCAACTGGGAATTGTCCCTTAACCGGTTACGATTTTCGCCCGGTTATTTATTTCTTTCACATATGTTTTGTGCGTGATTGTTTTTATGCAGCGTTTCTTTTCATTAGTGCTTTTTTTTTCTCATTATTTGTCTTAGTACATTGGATCATTTGCCCAATTTATTGTATTGTCAAAGGAGTGCTGCACTTTGAAATTTTTATTTTCTCTAGTGGGTCGTGCGCATGTAGTTTTCTGCAACGTTTTTTCTTTATTTTTTCTCTTTCTCTCATTGCATCATCTGTCAAACTTATTGTATTGTAAGTGTTTGTTTTTATGCAGTTTCCCCTCTACAACAATGCGCCAGTGAGGGCACTGTAGGTATTCTGTATAAAATAAAATAAAAACTTTAGCCGAACTAATGGTTTACCGGAACCATGGAAGAATGCAAACATTATCCTCATTCATAAGAAAGGGGACTCTAAGGACCTTAAAAATTACACACCAATCTGCCTAATGTCTGTTACGTATAAGGTATTTACTAAGGTAATCGCTAATAGAATCAGGACAACCTTAGACTGCAATCAAGCAAATGAGCAAGCAGGTTTTCGGAAACGGTACTTTACTATCGATCATATCAATCAGGTGAAAAAAAAATGCTCGGAATACAACCAGCATTGATTACGAAAAAGCATTTGACTCAGTTGAAACATCGGCGGTGATGCAGGCATTGCGAACTCGGGGGGGTAGACGAGCCGTACGTGAAAGTGTTGGAAGATATATATAGTGGCTGCACAGCAACCATAGTTCTGCATAAAGAAAGTAACAAAATTCCCATAAAGAAATGTGTTAGGCAAGGAGACACAATCTCCCCAGTACTATTCACAGCTTGCTTAGAGGAAGTATTCAGACTTTGAATGGGAGCAGTTAGGGATAAGAGTAGATGGAGAATACCTCAGTAATCTGCGATTTGCTGATGACATTGCTTTGCTAAGCAACTCGGGGGATGAACTGCAAATAATGATTGATGACCTAGACAGGGAAAGTCGAAAGGTAGGCTTGAAAATCCATATGCAGAAGACTAAGGTAATGTTCAACAGCCTCGGGAAGGAACAGCTGTTTACATTAGGTAGCGAAGTACTGGAAGTATTAGGCGAATATGTCTACTTAGGACAAGTAGTAACCGCAGATCCGGTCCATGAAAAGGAAATAACAAGAAGAATAAGATTGGGATGGAGCGCATTTGGCAAGCACTCGCAGATTATGACTAGCAGCTTACCGGTATTGCCCGAGGAAAGTATACAACAGTTGCATCTTACCTGTACTCACCTATGGGGCTGAAGCGAACCAAGAGAGTTCTACTTAAGTTGAGGACAACCCAGAGGGCTATGGAACGAAAAATGGTAGGGGTAACATTAGGAGATAGGAAGCGTGCAGAGTGGGCCAGAGAAATAACTCAAGTTACCGACATTCTAATGGAAATTAAGAAGAAGAAATGGGCATGGGCAGGACATGTAGGGCGAAGAGAGGATAACCAATGGTCGCTTAGGGTAACAAACTGGATTTCAAAGGGAGGAAAGTGTAGCAGGGGGCGGCAGAAAGTTAGGTGGGCGGATGAGGTTAAGAAGTTCGCAGGAGTCAAGTGGATGCAGCTAGCACAGAACTGGGTTAAGTGGAGAAATATGGGAGAGGCCTTCGCCCTGCAGTGGGTATAGTCAGGTTGATGATGATTATGATTGCAGGCTGCATGCCACCTTATGTCTCTACAGTTTATGCATGGGAATTGTATAGAAAAGGGTATGATTGCTTAAGTGACGTACCTTACTATGTATGACTATAATGAATCAAGCGCTGAAACCTTCAACAGGACCGGATGAGGAAACGAAAACCAAACCAGTAACAGGTCGGCAGTAATCGCCGGTTACAAGGGTCCATAAATCCGTTTAAATATGTTTCTAGTCCCGCTGTCGAACGGGAAGTAAGATATTTTGTAATGCTCAGCTTCGGCGTCAATGCTGCGGTCGATCGTACATTATTGCCGGTTGCGTGCGTGTTTTATTTTGCTTGTCACAACGGGAGCGCTTGAAGCTATGGTTCCGGTGCATATATTTCTCAAGCTTATTACTGTCGACAACAAGGCGAATATTGAATACATAGTCCTTTCCGCAGCAAGCCAGCAGAAAAAATCATGTTCGACCAACTGCAGCGCGTCGTCTGCTGTAAGCAGATGCCTTGGGAAATAAAACCATACCCGACGACATTAACGGCAAGCGCATCCACTTTAGAGAATGAAAAACTGTCCGCGCCTGTATGCGGCGACGAAAAACGGGAGGTTGAAAAACTGGGAGGGGAGTGGGGAAGAAACCTGTCGCCAGGTAGAAAGGGAACAAATTGAGAGGTCAAGGAAAAACACAAATGTGGGCCCTTAGAAAAACTGCCACAAAGATGGACAAAAGGTATAGGTAAGAATTGGAAAAAAAGGATCTGCAAAAAAGGAGGAGGGCCAAAGGAGCATAATTCAGAAAAGAGGAAATTAAAGAATGGAGAGCTACAAGCACATATACTGTATTAAAAAAAATGCTGCAGTCAGCTAGGGGCAAATGGGGTTTCCAAATTTTAGATATTAGGGCTCAGGTGGCGGAGGGAGTCAATTTACAAATAGCACACCAACATAAGAACTTCCTTTCCTTCGTTAGAAAGCTGGATGATATGTTTGGCCAAGCGATCCTTCTGATTGGGCCAAGGCGCCTCTACCCTCCACAGTGCTGCAAACAGCTTTGTGAGATGAAACATATAGTTGATTATTCGGGATAGGGGTGCGGAAGGGGAAATTAAAAAGTGAGTCAGTGTCTCTCACCCCTAATTGTGCTAGCTCCTAGGAAAGGCAGATAGAAGCACAACTGTCTATTGTAGTGTGAAATTGCCTATTGTAGTGCATGCACAATTGCCTATTGTAGTGCAAAGCACAATTGCCTATTGTAGTGCAAAGCACAATTGTCTATTGTAGTGTGAAGCACAATTGCCTATTGTAGTGCCTGTGATCCTGATTGGAATGGGGTGCCTCTGCCTTTTGCAGTGCTGCAAACATCTTGTGAGATAGACAAAAGCTATAACTTCCCTTCTTGCTTACATATTACTTGAGTTTACTTTTCTTTCTTTAATACATGTTACATATAAATGGCATATAATGTGCTGAATAAAAATTTGAAGACTCCGTCTTTGTATTGCTGTGTAATTATTTCGTTTGGTGCACTGCAGAGAGAGTAGGAGTAGTAAGGGGTGTGCTTTACTAAGAAGAGAGAAGTAATATGTAGGTGCGGCCCGCGGTTTAACTGCCATTTATTCCTTGGATATCTGATGTGCTGTGCAAGTAATAAAATTGATAGGGTTGATAGGATTACATGAAAGATGCATAGTAAATTTAGGAAACAACAGGGCAAATTCATGCAACCAGCAGACACAACAGAACACATCACAAGCATTGTGTCACGTTGTGCTCTTGTGTCTTGTGGTTGCATGCCTTTGCACTGTTATGGTTCCCAAATTCAAGATGCACCAACACTGCGTAATGATGCATAGTAAAAAATTGCGATAAGAAATGTGTTCGCAAATATATGCTGTATTCATGCGTACATTGCATCTACACGAAGATCATGTGAAAAAACTGCTCCTGCGCATATCTTTCACAGTCTCGTGCAGTGTACGAAAGCAAAAAAAAAAAAATAAAGTGAGGTGAATGCTGCATCCACATTTCGAATTTTAGGTGGTAAATTCGTGATTAACAGCAATGTCCAAATGCAATCTTTTCAGGTAATCTAAAACACTATTCATATGCGAAAATTATTAAGAAAAACTGAGGCCTATGAAAGCGCACCGTTGAAAGCGATCGTGAGCCGTGCTAGCTGAGCCGCGCGCGCACTCGCCGGCCGACCGCATCCCGACTGCGTACAGCGCCACCGCTGCATGCATTTCATTTCATTTCATTTTATTACTCTCAAGGCCGGTCAGGCGTTACAGAGAGGAGTGGGGAAAAAATAAGAATAAAAAGAAACAAACAAATAAAGTTACAATTCATAAGCATTAACAGTATCCTTGAATTTTTCAGAATCCTTGATGACGACGACGGTGGAGGGCAGGTGATTCCAGTCCGAGGCAGTTCTGGGGACGAAGGAATTAAGATATTGGACAGTCCTGCGCTGTGGGATGTGCACCTTTAGGTGGTGATCTCTGCGGGACGATATGTGCGCCGGAGGAGTAAACAGGGACTGCTTTAAGTTTTCGTTGCCGTAATATATTTTATGAAATGTGCAGAGGCGCGAAATGCGGCACCGAATGGCAAGATCCGGAAGATTAAGCGTTCTTTTCATTTCTGTAACACTGGCATGGCGGGAGTAATTAGACATTATGAACCTTGCAGAGCGATTTTGGATGGACTCGAGCAACACAATGAGAGAGTTAGTGTATGGGTCCCACACTGGAGTAGCGTACTCAATTTTTGAGCGGACGAGTGTTTTGTAGAGCAGCAGTTTCACAGAGATAGGGGCAAGGGAAAAGTTGCGACGAATGAAGCCGAGCATGCGGTTGGCATCGTTAGTAATATATTCAATGTGAGCCTTCCAGGACAGATCATCAGTTATTTGAACACCAAGATACTTATACTTGTTAACTTTGGTCAGTGGGGTGTCATCAAGAAAGTATGAGCACGGAATGTTGTGATTAGTCGTGCGCGTAATTCTCATTAATTTACATTTGTTAACATTTAGTTTCATAAGCCAGGTATTACACCAAGTTCCAATTATGTTCAGATCATTTTGAAGAGCGCATGCATCATCTTGGTTAGTAACTTCTCTGTACAAAACACAGTCATCAGCGAAAAGTCTTATTTTGGAAGTAACTGAGGAAGGAAAAGAAGAGGTCCTAGAACTGATCCTTGCGGAACGCCAGAGGTTACGGGGGAAATGGGGGAGTCATGATCGTTAGCATTTACATACTGACTTCGATTACCTACTTAAAAAACACTCAATCCAAACACTCAATCCACTTTAAAATACCATTATCAAGATTTAATTTACTTAACTTATAAAGTAGCAGTTGGTGTGACACGGTGTCAAAAGCTTTTGCAAAGTCGATAAATATGCAATCAATGAGAGAAGAGTGGTCCAGTGCAAAAATCAAGTCATTAGTGAATGCAATTGAGTTTCACATGAATGATGCTTACGAAAACCATGCTGTGAATCTGTAAAAAACGAATTAGTTTCCAGATAGTCAACAAGGTATGAATAATGTTCAAGGAGCTTGCATGGAATAGATGTTAAGGAAATAGGCCTGTAGTTATTAGGATTATGAACGTCACCAGACTTGTGGACTGGAACCACCTTGGCGATCCTCCAGTCGTCAGGCAGTGATGCGCTGCGGATGGACTGCGTAAAAATTTCGGACAACATCATGGATGAATATAAACATGTACTCTTCAAGAACTTATAAAAAATACCGTCGACCCCTGCAGCTGAAGCAAGCTTTCCTTTCTGAATAAGCCTGGCAACACCTTCATCATTGATAGTTATAGGCTCCATCTGAACCGATTCAGAAACCGCAATATCGGGTAAGGTGGAAACCACGGAATTACTAAAGGATGAGAAAAATGTATTGTTCAAAGCAATGCAACACTTGTGAGGGGGAACCGGGATATTATTTACAGAGCGAAGTCGGACCTCTTTTGTTTTGCGCATATTTACGACGTTCCAAAATTTTTGCGGGTTAGAAACGAGGAAATGAGGCAGTGTGTCATGATAAAAAACATGCTTAGCGCTCTGCAGCGCCTGCTTGTACTGTGATGCGACAGCACGATAAAGGGGCCATTTATCAGCAATTTTGAATTTTTCAGCTGCCGGAAAATGCGCTTCTTATTTAGGAGGCGCTTTAGCGATACGCTGAACCAGGGTGCTTGTTTGGAGCAGGAAACGCGACGAGTGGGAATATATTCATTTATGAGATCATTCACCTTCGTTTTAAACACGTGCCAGTTTTCTTGAGTGGAACGACTCCAGAACTGCGGGAAGAAGGTGTCGCAAAAGCGCTCGAGCTCTGCATTAATAGCTTGAAAGTCCGCCTTGTTGTAGTTCCTAAGTAGCTTGTATCTTTTTGGAGAGCGAGCCGAGCGTGAAGGCATAGTTAGGTGGATTGCACTATGGTCACTTAGGCCCGGAAGAAAGCTGATTGAAGATATAGTTTCAGGAGAGGTGGTTAGCACAAGATCAAGTATGTTGGCAGATGTCTGAGTAACACGGGTTGGTTCTTTAACGATTTGATCAAGGTTGAACGTAGAACACAATTCAATGAATGCAGAACATTCTGAGAAAGGACGTAACAAATGATAAGAGGGGCTGTTCCATGAAATCGCGGGAAGGTTGAAATCGCCAAAAATATAAAGAGGAGACCTCGGAAACTTAGAAAGGACCGAATTAATGGCGTCATGTAGGTCATCGCAGAAGCAAGGCTGTAAGCTAGGTGGTCGATAGCATACGCAAAATAAAACGTCCTTGTGGTTCAAACGTAAGCAAATGCAGAGAAATTCCAGTGAAGAATTCACAGGAACGCCATAGGAAGCAATTTCATCTGATACGGCAATCAAAACACCACCACCAACGCGCTCACAGCGATCAAATCTATAAATGTTATAATTTGTTTCACAAGTGAACAATTCCCGAGAATCAACTTTTTCAGACAGCCACGTTTCGGTCAGGACAATCACATCGGCAAGACACGTGTCGGCTAGAGCTGACAATGAGTCTCGTTTATTTAAAATGTTGTGAATGTTAGTGAAAAGAATCGAGTAATGTGGATTCGGTAATGCCTGAACGGCTGCGTTTTCCTATGGCGAACCTGAGAAAGAAGTTGATGCAGGCGTGTCTGATGCAGGCAGATGTGATGCAGGCGGGACTGTTGCGTCATTTTCAAAGGCACGCCCGCTAGGCGCTTCAATTTCGCATACGGAATCCGTGTCGGCAGAATATACGTAGCATTTTTTGTTTACGTACAGCCTGTTGTAACGCAGGTTGTATTTATGGCCACTTGCTTTACCATAGTCCATGAGCTTTTTCCGCAAAAGCCTGGTTGCTCTGCAAAAGTCCTCCTGTATAGACACGCCTGTATTCTTCAGTTTTGTTCTCTGAGCCCAAATGCCATCTTTAACTTTGAACAACGCGAACTTCACGACGATCGGTCGGCATTTCTTTTTAACGAAAGCTCCAAGGCGATGTGCCCTTGCAATGCCTTCATCGGTTAGTTCAAGGGAAAATGAGCTCAGAAGGCGTCTCCGTATCTTCTGCTCAGATTCCGCCCATGTTTCATCTGCTGCATCATCGACACCGTAAAATATAAGATTATCTCTTCGAGACTGATCTTAAAATTCATCAAGGCATGTCCGCAGAAGATAGCTTTCATCAAGAACAGCTTTAGTTACGAAGTGTTTCACGTCAGCCCCATCCAGAAGTGCTGTAGAATCGCTTTCCTTTGCCTCGAGAGCTGCCAGTCGATGTAATGCGTCTGACACTATGTCTTCAAGCTGCTTTTGACTGGCCTCTAGCTGTTTTTGACCGGTCTCTAGCTGTTTTTGACTGGCCTTTACCTCGCTCAAAGAGGCCATTACTTCCCCAAGGCGCGATTAAATAGATTTTTTTCAGGTCAATAATTGCAGCTGATATATCCTCGTTACTCAGGCCTTGCTTGTTTGGACGAGGGTTCAACTCTACATCCCCTGACAACAAAAGCAACTTCACAACATGAATACAATCGGCAACGGTGCATCCCAAAGTGTGTGGGCATGGGACAAGCAGTAAACAGCAATTACTAGTACGCTTAGAATATAGTGAAAGTGAGCAACTGACCTGCGTAAGCAAGTAGAAAGGCTTTGGCACCATCATCGCTGCTGTCCCACGCCCACTGACGAGCGGATGCATCGGTCGACAATTTATACAC
>JAJIZL010039448.1:38795-63648 GCA_023969395.1 Amblyomma maculatum
CTTACACTTTTCGGTGTTTGTTTAGTTGTTCTTGTTTCGTTTATTGTGTGAACGTGTTCATATATATGGATGCAGGCATGCAATAAACTTGTCAGTTGAAAGTCAGCGCTCGTCTTGTTGTCTTCGTTCGTCCCTGTCGTGTTTTTCGCGCTGTTCTACACAAACCCACTCCCCATTCCTACACTTCAGTGACTGAGGACATGCAAAATAAATTGCTAAATAAATATGATTTTATATGTACATTTTTAGTGTGTTTTGCTTGACAAAGCATTAGCATCAGGTACCTTTCAATCTACCTTGCTGGGGCTGTTTTTACCCAGCTGATAACAATTTTCCGCAATTTTGAATGAACTTTTTTATTTTGCAGTTCCTGATGACAATTCTGCTACAATGGATATTCTATACTACCGCGAAACCTTCAAAACTGTATTTTGTTGTACTTTTAACAGCCGCCAGCATGCGGGCTTATCACTGTGATCCCGGCACGCGTATCAATTCTGTATCCCGTGTTTGACGCGTTATCATTTTCTTTGTCGCGAAAGATGCGCCGAAATCTGTCTCGATGATTCCAATGACTTGCGTATGTTTCTACAATGTTCCAGGTTTGCGACGTTATCTAGATTTTTCTGAGCAGCCTTTAAATTGAGCGTTGACGAGTGTGACGAGCATTCTTTGTTTGATGATCGACGAGCACGTTTGTTGCTATCGCCGCCGCCGAGTTGCTTAGTTCTTTTGCGGGCGCAAGTCAGCCCAATAAGAGTTAATTTCAGTACCATCAAGTCTGTGTCTTCTTTTGGTGTCAATGGCCTTGTCACCACTACGTGACATCTGGTGGAGGTGCTACCTTTGATCCTTCAAGCGAAGACCCCAGCCTTGTTCCTGTTACCATGGAAGACCAGCCAACAGGCCACCGAACCAGTCGCCGGCTTCAAGGGCTCCAACCTGAACACAGTCTGCTGCCGGACCTCATTCGATCTCGGAAGGCATTGACGCTGACAATGGCCCAGCCTACAGCACCGGTTGTTTTCGTCCAACCTCGTGAGCCAACCTGCTTCCTTGGACGACCGGACGAATGTGCGGAAGACTGGATGAACCTTTTTGGCCATGTGGCAAAATTCAACGGCTGGAACGACGCTGCGAAACTCAGGCAAGTCTATGTTGTTCTTCAAGGACATGCCCGAGTTTGGTTCGAAAATCACGAGACTTCTTTAAAGGATTGGGAGATATTCAAAGCAGAGCTTTGATGGCCTTCGCAAGTTCTGTCCAAGAGGAAAGAGCTCATGCCCTCCTCCAATCAAGACTTCAACTCCCAAACGAGCCCGTCCTGGCATACGTAGAGAGCAAGTGCCTGTTTTGCCGCGCCGACCCTAACATGACCGAAGGTGAGAGAGTGAAATTGTTAATGCGAGGCGTTAGAGTCACTTTTTGCAGGACCTGTCTGGAACCCGCCGAAAACTGTGGACGAATTTCAAAGGGAAGCATCGACCATCGAGAAGACGTTGGACACCCGGATGCGCCAATACGAGCGACCACTTCAGCCGAACTACTCAAGCCACTACCCCAGCGCATCTGCAAGCGGAGAGAACCTTCGGGACCTCATCCGGGAGATCGTGAGAGAGGAGCTCCGCCGATTGCTGCCATCATTGCAACAACCCCAGGTGGCGACGCTCGCGGATGTCGTCAGTAAAGAAGTCCAGCAGGCGCTGGGCATTCCTCAAGCGACGGCTGCGACTGTTCCTGCACAAAGGCAACAGCGATGAACAGCTGCTGCATTACGTCGCCCTGCGCCCCGACGTGATGACTTTCCAAGCCCTCGCCACTACCGTCCTGTTCCTGAAAGCCGCCCCAATTGGTCCCTGCCCGCCAAGCCTACCAACGACCCCCAAGCCCCAGGAAGTGCGACGCCTGAAGGACAGTAAACAACTGGCCATTATGCTTCCACTGCGGTGAGGCCGGCCACATTCTGCGCCACTGCCCGTACCGACGAATCGATCTCCGCGGATTTGCAGTCGACGCTCCACGACCACGCCCAGGTAAACGACCGTAAGAAACCGACAACTATCTGCATAGCAGTGAGATTGCGCCACCAAGCCATTGGTTCAGGTCCCCATCGCCGTACAGGACCCACTTTGCATCGCCAGGCCGTAACTACGATGAGAGTGTGCGCAGGTCCCCAAGCCCGCGCAGGGGAAACTAAATAGAGCAACTTTTTGAGGTAGCTTCACGGTGAAAACACGAAGATCCTCCATCGCTGACAATGAGTGACGACGACGCAGCCATTAAATTGCCGATCGACAAGACAACATTGACGAGGTCACGACCAGACTTGAAGTTGACATTGCCGCCCAGCGACATTACGACGGTGTGCCCAGTCTGCGACCTCAGCACAAGACAAAGCAGAGATCAACACCGAAGCCAACGTGCAATACTAGGACGCGAACAAGCGACCTTGAGGTTGCTGTCGACGGACGCACGGTTACCGCCCTAGTGGACACCGGTGCCGACTACTCTGTCATCACTGGAGCTTTCGCCGCCCAGCTCAAGAAAGTGGCGACCACTTGGGACGGCCCGCTAATCCGCACCGCTGATGGTAACCTTATTACGCCGTCGGGGCAAAGCATCAGTTACAGTAAATGTATGTACCTACCCTACCAGCTTCGTCATCCTACAGAACTGTTCCAGCGATGTGATTCTGCGCATGGATTTTCTGAACGAACATCAAGCGATCATCGACCTCCGATCCAAACTCACCAAGCTCTCGACCGACAAAGTCATACCGGCTACGAGAACTTTGACGCATCACGTCGCTCTCAACGTCCTCGGCGAAGAATTGACCGTACCGCACCGATCACGGAAGGGGTTGTCAAAGGAAACACTCACTTGTTACTGGATAGAGGACTTGGACAAGCTGATGTCCTCATCACGAACTTCACCGACGAATACCGGCACCTGAATCAGGTCATGGCGATTGCTTTCCTTAACGAGCTAGCGGACACCAGAGAAGTGTTCGCCCTCCCCAGCCAACTTGAAGACAATGCACCCAATCGAGCAAAGCAGCCCAATTTCAACATTAACCCAGCGCTCCCCCGAGACAGACAAGACCGGATTCGCACTCTTCTTGAAAACTACAGCGAATGCTTTTCTTCGGTGTCGAAAGTGCGGCAAACTCCGTTGGCAAAGCATCGCATCATCACAGACGAAAACACTCGACCGCTACCTCAAAGCCCCTACCGTGTATCGCTATGAGAACGCCAGGCCATACGCGATTAAGTTGAGGAAATGCTGCGTGATGACGTGATCCAGCCATCAAACAGCCCCTGGGCAGCACTAGTCGTTTTGGTGAAAAAGAAATACGGCACATTTCACTGCTGGGTCGATTACCACTGCTTGAATAGCATAACTAAGAAGGATGTCTACCCACTTCCCCGCATCGAGGACACACTGGACCGGCTCTGCAATGCAAGGTACTTCTCATCGATAGACCTGAAGAGCAGATATTGGCAAATTGCGGTCGACGAAAGAGATCGCGAGAAGACCACATTCATCACACCGGACGGCCTTTTCGAGTTCAAGGTAATGCTATTTGGCCTCTGCTCCGCACCAGCGACGTTTCAACGAGTAATGGACACTGTCTGGCGGGCTTGAAGTGGCAGATTTGCCTGGTATACTTGGATGATGTCGTTGTCTTCTCGTCAAACTTTGAAGACCACCTGAAACAGCTGTAGACAGTGTTGGAAGCCATCAAATCATCGGGACTAACGTTAAAACCAAGGAAGTGCCACTTTGCCTACGAGGAACTGCGGTTCCTAGGTCATATCATTAGCAAGAATGGTGTTCGGCCAGACCCGGAGAAAACAGCTGCAATCACACAATTTCCACCGCCTGCCGACAAGAAAGCCGTGCGCAGGTTCCTTGCGCTGTGCGCTTATTATCGACGATTTGTCAGGGACTTTTTGCGCATCGCCGAACCGTTGACACAACTCACAAAGGCTGACGTACCTTTTAAATGGGAAGCACCATAAAAAGAAGCCTTCTTATAAGAAGCATTCATAAGAAGCCAAGTGACCTTCGGTACTTGGCCACTTTAATGAAAACGTCGAGACTGAAATCCATACTGATGTGAGCAGTGTGGGCATAGGAGCCGTTCCCGTCCAGAAGAGTGCCGGACAGGAAAAAGTAATCGCCTATGATAACAGGTCCCTCACGAAAGCCGAAGTCAATTACTCAACGACCGAGAAGGCGTGCCTCGCGATCATCTGGGCCACTTCTAAGTTTCGTCCATACCTATATGGTCGACCATTCAAGGTGGTAAGCAAGCATCACGCGGTCTGCTGGCTGGCTAATTTGAAAGACCCCTCCGGCCGCCTTGGCCGATGGAGCCTACGTCTTCAAGAATTCGACATAACAGTCGTCTACAAGTCAGGCCGCAAGCACTCCGATGCAGACTGCTTGTCACGAGCCCCCATTGATGCGCCGGCAAAAGAAGACGACGACGGTTTTTTGGAACCGGTAAGCGCCAGCAGTTTCGCAGAACAACAGCGATCAGACCCTGAGCTGAAAGCACTAGTCGAATACTTAGAAGAAAAGACGCTTCCCCTCCTGCTGTGTTCAGGCGACATTTATCATCGTTCGCGTTAAGCAGTGGCCTCCTCGTTAAGAGGAACTTCGCACCCAACAGGACCGTGCAGCTTCTTGTGAACAAAAACCTCCGACAGGAAATTCTACAGGCGTTGCACAATGAGCCCGCAGCAAGCCATCTCGGGTTTGCATGCACGTTACGTCGAATCCAGGAGAAGACTACTGGCCACGACTGCCTGCCGAAGTTGGCCACTACGTGAAGACATGTCGTGAGTGCCAATGACGCAAGACGGCGCCAATCAGACCAGCAGGACTACTAAACCCGATTCCGCCCCCAGACCTGCCCTTTGAACAAATTGGGATGAATCTCCTCGGCCCCTTTCCATCTTCGTCTATGGGTAACAAGTGGATAATCGTGGCCACTGACTACCTTACCCGTTAAGCCGAAGCAAAAGCCCTACCCAATGGTACCGCGGCAGAAGTCGCCAAATTTTTTGTCGAACAAATTCTCTTGCGACCAGTCGTCCCAGAAGTGCTCATCACGGACAGGGGAACGGCGTTTACGGAAGAGCTGGTGCAAGCCATCCTGGAATACAGTCATACAAGCCATCGACGAACAACTGCATACCATCCCCAAACCAATGGCCTTACGGAGCGCCTGAACAAAACGATTGCGGACATGATCGCCATGTATGTCAAAGCTGAACACAAGACCTGGGACGCCATCTTGCCGTACGTGATCTTTGCGTATACCACAACAGTCCAGGAGATGACCAGAGCGACCCCATTCAATTGTACGGCAGGCAGCCCACGACGATGCTCGACGCAATGCTGCCACACGTAACCAATGAGGACAACTTTGACGTCGCCACCTACCTGCAGCGTGCAGAGGAAGCCTGACGACTCTCACGGCTGCGTATTAAAGACCAACCGCGCACCGACACCCGACGATACAACTTACGACGCCACACAAGAGTACAACCCAGGAGACCAAGTGTGGGTTTGGACTCCAATTTGCCGCCGTGGACTAAGTGAAAAGCTGCTGCGTCGATACTTTGGGCTATACATTTGGTTGGTACCAAACCTATGTTAAATAAGTCTATTGCACGGCCACATTTATTGCAGCTGCATACCCCATTAGTCCCAGAAGAGAGCTAGCTTGTGTAGGTGGGGCCGGCTCCAAGTGCTAAATCCGGATACAGAGAATGCATTGCACCTTCAGATGCTTTATAGATGGCCACTGGGAGCAGCAAAGCAACCATAAGTATGGATATGAAGCATGCTACAGCTAGGCAAGGCTTCAAAGAAGAACCTGCATCGAAAAGGGAAACTTCAATTCTTGCATCAAAGTAGAATAAGTTTAAAAGAGCTACTATTTAGTGACATTTTAAAGCATTATTTATACATTCATCCTTAGAGCACAGTACAAGACATCTAAGTTGCAATAGTCATATTGCTAAAACATGCTCCTCCTCCTGCAAAAAAAGCTTGATCTTCTTTGCCACAAACTTAAAAATGCTCCTTTTAGGGTAAAGCAGATAGCATACTACAGCCTCATCAGACCCAAACTTGAGTATGCTTGCACAGTCTAGGACCCTTACACCAAGAAGATGTGTTGTGTTGGGTTTTATGGCACATAGGCAACTAAGGCCATCATGCACCAAACTCAGGGTAAAGCAGTTCTTGTTCAAAATAACTTAAGAGTTTGTTTATAAGCTTTACTTCTTTTAAAAAATCAAGAATAGAAGAAATTTCGACAATGGCGTTCTCTCCTAGCAAAAGACTTGGATGAAATTAAATATGTTTATTATTGAAGCACAAAATGTTTCCTCCTAATTTCCTCATATTTCGTGCATGATAATAAAATGTGGGCTACTGTCAATTGTTCATTGCATGTCTCACATGTAGATTTTTCTTGTCCAAGGAGCATGAAGTTGTGTGTGAGATGTGTATGTCCAATGCGGAGGCAACACAGGATCACTTCAAAAAGCGCTCTTTACGACTTGATGACTTCCATTTTTGAACAATGGCTTTCCTAAGTGTAGCTTGTTATTTGTTTCATTATCCCATGAAGCCTGCCATTTGGCTTAGTTTAGTCATTATAAATTGTGCAGTCTTTACGGGGTATGTTGACATGATTTATTTCAGTGTTATGTGCGGGTGATGCACATTCGTCTGCTTTTTCATTCCCCCTGATCCCCACGTGGCTGGGGACCCAGCATATTTTTATAATCTCTCCTTTTTTATCGGCTTTTACGACATTGTGGATGATATCTCCAATTAAGGGCTCCATTGCATTTTTGTGGTGCAGTGCTGTAAATTACACTTAAAGAGTCAGAGTAAATAACACTGTTTTTGTATTCTTTCATAATTGTTTCAACCACTACAGAGACTGCATAACATTCTGCAGTGAAAATTGATGAACATTCAGGTAGTCGCACTGTTCCTTCCCATTTGTCGTGAACTACTGCACTTCCAACAGATTTTTTTGTTTTCGAACCATCAGTAAAAAATGCTGTATTATTGCTTGTATGTTTCATCTAATGCGAAAAACTCCTGTAATATGTGTTCATGTGGGGTTTGCATACATCGGGAAAGCTGTACCATGGCAGAAGTGGGTTAGGTGTCTGTGCAACATTCGGGAGAGCATCCAGTATGTTCAATTCTCTGCATATTTCTTTAAAGCGAAGGATTAGTGGTCTGATACGTACGCACAGGTAAGCATCATTGTATATTCAAGGGGTGGTTCAATTTCTACATACAGACTACTTACAGGGGACATTCTGTATGCCCCAGCTGACAATCGAAGGCCTAAGTTACGTACTGGATCCAGTCTTTTTAAATATGATGGCCTAGTGGAGCCATAGACAATGCATCCATAATCTAAATAGGAGCACACTACAGAGTGGTATATATGCAAAAGGCAAGTCCTATCAAAACCCCGGCTTTTCTTGAGAGTATCTTTAGAATGTTAAGGGCTTGAGAGGCCTTTTTCTTTAGCTGGTTTATGTGTGGTAAGAATGTAAGCTTTCTGTCAAATTTTATACCAAGAAATCTGTGCTCTTGTTTTACTGGCAGTTCAGCTTCATTTAGGCATAAAGTTGGATCCGTCTGTAAGCCTCTTAAGTGAAAAAAGAACAGCTACTGTTTATGTGTGTTGTGTGTGTGCAGGCGAGAATTTATATCCATTCCTGTCTGCCCATGTAGCCAACATATTCAATGTTATCTGTATTTGCCTCACAGGATATGCTGGTTGGTATACAGGCAATTTGCAAGTCGTCAACGAATACATAACAGTGCAATGAATTGAAGTGAATACATAACAAACTTCGGGATTGCTTTACTTATACTGTTCATTTTCACAACAAACAATGTAGTGCTTAATACACATCGCTGTGGTACGCCATTCTCTTGGATAAATGTTTTTGACATAGTTGTGCCTAGACAAACATTAAATGAGCGATTAGAGAGGAAGTCACTCAAGATGTTTAGCATCCTTACACGGATGCCCAAGTCTACAAGGTCACGCAATATTCCGAACCTCCAAGTTGTGCCGTATGCCTTTTCGAGATCGAAGAAGACCACTAGACAATGCTGTCTGTGTATGAATGCTTCTCTGACGGTATTTTCCAGACGAACAAGATGATCAGTTGTACAACATGCCTTCTTAAAACCACACTGATGAATGCCAAGAATCTCTTGGGATTCTAGGATAACCATTATTCTAATATTAAGAATACTCTCAAATAATTTAGCCAGACAGCTAGTTAATGATGCTGGCCTATAACTACTGGCCGAAGTTGGCGGCTCACCAGGCTTCAAGAATGGTACAAGAGCTTTTTTCCACGCCTCCGGTATCTGTCCTACTACCCATATTTTGCTGAAAAACTTTAGAAGCGCTTTTACAGATGGCTCAGAGAGGTGGGACAGCATTTCGTAATGTATCTCGTCGGGGCCTGGGGCAGTCTTTTTGCCAATAGATAGAACTCTATGAATTTCCTGTATTGTGATTAAACTGTTACTTAGTTCACTGCTGCCACTGCTGTTGAGAGTTTCTGCTTTTAAGCTGTAATTTTATATCTTAGGAATGATTCTGTGTAGTGGTTAGATCTAGACACTCAGCAGAAATGCTCACCGAGTACATCTGCCTGCTCCTCCAAGCTAGTTTGCACACCTGGAGGTGTTAGGAGAGGGACTGTGTAGGGGGAGTAGGTACCATCTAGTTTGCAAACCTGTTCCCATGTCTTTTTGGATGTGATAGTTTTTCCAAGATGTTTTTTTCTGCACTGCAACAAATATATCTTGCTTTTGCTCTTGCTTTATTAAAGTTAATTATGTTCTCGTGCGTTGGGTACCTGCAAAAGGCACACCAGGCTTAATATTGTTGTTTTTTTGCTTCCTTACATTCCTGTGTGTACCGCAGTTTATGATTTGGTCGTATTATGCCCGAGGACTGAGGGATAGCAAGGTGAGCAGCAGTAAGGGTATGAGTTGTGAAAAGCTCATTTAATTCATCCACACTAAGGCTATCTGAAAAAATTTCTTCTAAATTGGCTTCTAATTTGAAAAATGACCAGTCGGCTAGGTGGAGCTTCCAGCGACGTAGTTTAGAAGGGATGATTGATGGAGAAGATAAAAGCCTAATAACAACAGGTAGATGATCACTTCCATACGGGTTGTCTATACCGTCCCATTTAGAATAATTAAAAATCAATGGCGAGCAGAGGGATATTGTGGCATCGTAGACTATCCAGCAGAAAGCCGCACACTATGTTTTCTAAGTACCGCACATCTGACTTCCTCGATTTTATTGAATGAAAATTCCATCCCACAACTTCAAATATGAAGAAAAATTCAGACAAAAATGTCTATTTTTACTAAAAAACACAACTTGCTACGAGCCCTGCACCTTACCTTACACCCCTTACAACACCTCCAATCATGCACAATCTTAAATCCTTATCAAGCAAAAATCAAATCATTTAGGTATTCTTTTTTCCCTCGTACTATTGAAGAATAGAACAAGCTGCCTTCTAATGTGATAATGTTCATTGAATCTATTGATAAATTGCTGGCACTTTAAACATAGTCATGTTTCAAATTGGTTTATATTTTCTTGTTAGTGTTGAACTAGTCTCATTGTAATTCGCTTGTCAATTATCTTTAGCATGTTACTGTTAATGAATTCATATTTCGCTACATTGTATTCTTTTCACACTAAATTGTATTCTTTTTGCTCCTCCTGCTAGGGCCCAGTTAGGGCCTGCAGTATTTGGCAAATAAATAAATTACGAACAGTAGATAGCAGGTAGTCATACCCATACTAAAAATCAGCCATTCAGGATGTGATGAGATAGCATTTCACACACTTTTTTTGCGTTTAGTTTTTGTTTAATTTTTATTTTATAATTTTTATTTTTCTACAACAATACTTAGCATAACCAAACATTTACTTTCTATTCTGAGTTGTTTGACTGCCTTTGAAATCTTTTTTTCCTTTTTTTCGGTTACTTCCTTTGTCAATTACTAAATTTGCTTAATTAGCACAATAAAGCATTCGCTTTTCATTCTATGAATTTTGATACATCTGAACTCCCTATCCTTATTTCTTCACTTAATTCAACAATTACAGTGATTTCATTAACTTGTCATCAACTACAAAACAAATATTATTTACTAGAACCACAAGTTGCCATGATCTGGATTTTTTATGCGGCCCCCGATTATTTCTGACATACTACACTGATCACTACTGCACGCTGACGGCCTTTCGATCAAACAAGCAGTGTAAACAGTTGCTTAAAACAGCATTTGCTGAAGTCATCTCATAAGAAGCAATATGCACTAGTGAAAAAAAAAGTCTAAAAATGGCTTTGACCCAACCTCTTTCATCTAATCTTTTAGCCGCAGACCCTTTGAAGCCACCATGAGCAAGAACTAAGAAGAAAGAGGCACTCCCATGATTCCCGAAAATTGCAGGCCTTTGTGTATTGACAAAGAGATAATTGCTAAAAGTGTGTTGAAAACTTCCCTTCCACAAGAGAGTGGGTCTCATGAAACACGTTATAAATCAAAGAAGAATTCATTGTGCGCAGTTATGCATTACTGACACAGAAAATAAGTAAAGTAGCAAGAAAATGCGAACTGAATATGTATGCTGTTCAATTGGCTTTTTGGTTTAAACCAAAAAAAAACTGATAAAGGTATGCCAAAAACATTTTAAGAAATTTGGTTTAAACCAAAAAAGGTTAGTAAATTTCATGCATACCGCGAGCTCTCGATGACAAGAGAAAATTACAAAAGTGTTAAAACCAGGGGTATGATGTGAGACAGTGGGATGTTTGGTTTAAGAACAGTGGTTGAGGGTTTTAAGGCATCAATAATGGCCTCACGAATGAAGAAAGAATGGCAGCCGTGCTTTCCAACCCACATAAACATATCTAGTGTCCGAGGAGGGACTCCTGAGAAGGGACGCCAGCATCAAGGCAGACACTTCGAGCGGCGAAGGAGAAACCGGAGCATTTGCAGCAAGTGCTTCCCGGAAATCGCGAAGACCAAAGCCCACCAGTTTCTTGCCACATGACACTTCTCAGACATAAGCCGAGAGAAGTATTTGGGTTATGCAAAAATTTGATCGTAAAAAAATATTTCAGTTACTCCTTTGTCTAACGTGCGAATTTGTCTTACATATGCGTTTTGTCTTAACAGTAATTTCCTTCAATGCGATATCATTTTCTTCCAGGAGTTTAGCTGCATATATGACCAACTGTACATTAATAAATGTGCATAAAACATGCAAGAAAAAAGTCATAAATGAACACTGTCACTTTTAACTGTGAATGGATGCCTCTTATCTCACAAAAAAAAACAATATTTCTTCAGCAGAAAATAATATTAACAAAAAAAAAAATGGAAGTTGAGTTTGCAAATAAACACCGAAAAAGGCCGCAGAGTTTTCTGGAACTAAAATCCAACCCCTACTTATATCTCTGCACGTGGCAGTAAATGATTTTCTTTTCCCATGTTTGCATGTATGGAAAACATTCCTCCTTTGCATACTTTCCATACATAAATTAATAAACCCCAGTTCGAACTCTGTGCTCTTTGTTTTCTGGCTTTGCATGACTCGCATTTTTATAGGTCTTAAAACCATCGGTAAAATTGCAATGTATTAGGCCTTACTGCCATGCATTAGAAGTCCATGAGTAGCATGCTTACAGCCAATATCATTTGAGGTTACACTAACAAGGAGAATACGTTTTTCCAGAATAACGTACTATGTATCAATTTTTTCAATAATAAAGCCAGCTAGCTATTTCTGCTTAAAAAAGCACAATGTGTGGTAAACCATTGGTTAAGTTTACAAAGAAAGAAAGTTCAGATGCATCTTGTAAGCTTGAAAACTGATTCATAATTGCTGATAAGTGGCTTCCTCATACTGACCTGCTTAGAGAAAACAGCAGTGGAACCCTTAATTCTTAGTTCTTTTCCCGCACAAAAATTAGATCCCAAAAGAATAAAATGCAAAGTTCCCTTTATCTGCGGCTAGTTTTCCTCCTCATAATTGAAAGCCAACTTGCATGGTATACCAATACCAGGCTACATGTCGGCACAGGCTATATGTCGGCACCCACAGCTGCTACAAAATGGGTGACAAAGAATGCTTTACTCAAAAGGAAAGCAACACTGAGCCTCATAAAATGCTGTCAAATATAGCTGGAAACAACACTACACAATGCAACCTCACTCACGCACATATTTGACACTTGATTCTTGAAGTTCAACGTTTATATGTTCAAGAAAAGTAGACATACTACTCTAATCACTACAAAATGTGGAAATTCCAACTACTATTTGGCCTGTAGAAAGAGGTAAATATACAGGGGCAAAGCCATTCAAACAGCTTCAAACAATAGTATGTACTGCCTAGCATGTTGGTTCATGATACAGAAGAATACAGCACACAAGTAGCAGGGACAAGAAAGACATGCAAACACAAGCATTTAGTAACACCCATCACACGGGCACTTTCAATGCCCATTGAGTCGATGGACATTGAAATCGATGGGGATCAGCCACTTCCACATGGCAGATTTCAATGACACTTGAACTTGATTAGTATTGAATCAAGAGGTTCATGAATTACCACTATAATGCCAAAGAATATTTAGAGCAGCCCCGCTTTCACCCCGAGGTGAAAAAAACAAGACAAAATTTAAAAGAAACAAAATGTCTTCTGGATTCTATTATTGATACTAAATTAAGAAGTTCATCAAATAGTTTTTTGGCAGTCAAAATGATCACTCTAGAAAATGTGTGTTGTTCAGATGTAAACAAATTAACGATTTTCTTGTATGGCAGTGCAGCATGGCACAGCGTTTCACTCATGTTCACTTTTTACCATGCTTCGTGACAACTGAGACACAGAAAAACCCCATATGTGCTTTTAACAATAGCAACTACAAATGCAGCAAAGACAACAACCAAGCTGTGGCAGCATCCTGGCACAAAATGAATGTGGCAAATGCAAATTGTTTATCCGCGTTGCTTGCCTGCGGTGCCTGTGGGTTATGCCGTGCTGTGAGGTATTGAATACTCTTCTCTGAATGACCTTTAATTTAATAATAGCAATTAGTGTGATATCCACCTCATTCTGTCCAGTTTCACTTCATATTTTTACTACATGTTGTCACCCATGGCTCAATCTATCGGATCACACACACTACTCAATGACCACTGAAATTTGCCGTGTGGCAGTGGTGCATCTCGACCATTGAAAATTTCAATCACCATTCACTCAATGGACATTGAGATTGCCCGTGCGACAGATGTATAACATGGGTGTCAGCAGGAATTTTTTTCTTGGGAATGAGGGGAGGCAAAACCAATTCAACTGCATCATACGGGGAGGGGTTGGTTGTATGGATCAAACCCTTTGCACCCTCCTACTGATGCCCATGATGATTAACAGCCCCTTCCTGCCAAATCTAATATAACATGCTCACGAGTGCACAAAAAACTTTTCATCAGGTGCATGGATGGCGTGTTGATACACTAATCAAAAAAATTTGAAAAGGCCTGAGCTTTTGCTATTACTCATGTGGGGGTGTCGTAGCACTTGTACAAAGCAGCTGGTCTTCCAAGGGTAGGTGTGCAATTCTTACACATGCTGCAAATTTGGCTAAGCTCACCAGAGTTGATGTCTTTCAGATTTTTCTGTGCTCCTGCAGCCTAGTGTTTAGACACTGGCCGATAGATACTTTCACATCACGCAGGAATAAAATACACTTTTTTTGCAGTTTACCTGGCACAGGCAATGTTTGACCACATAGTGTGGCTCTACAATGCTCTCAGAATTACCTTTTTTGCAACATTGGTTCAATTTTCTTGGCACGGAGACATCAATTCATGCTCTCTTTCCAATCTTGTTTGGGTTGAGTGATACAGTATGTAGACACAGTATGAAAGAGCACTGAACAAGGTTTGAGGGGGAGCCTCAGTTCACAAGCTGGGGCTAACATTTCAACAAGACTTGTCTTCATCAGTGCCCAGATGAAGGCAGTCCTCGTGTCAAAACGGCTCGGCTTGCAAACTGAGCCTTCTCAACCTTTATTCAGTGCTTTTTTATACTGTAAAGCCATCTCTTTTCTCTTGTTCTACCAAGTATGTAAACCCAGTATCATTGCCATTTTCCTTTGACAGTTGTTTGCTTTTGGTTGCTTCCTGATAGCTGAGAGCATGCTAAAAAAGCATCCTCTCTGCAACAGCAATTAAAGGATTTGCTGGGTACCTGGCTTCTTTAAGATAGTGCAGCTGGCTCTGAAATGCATCTTCCTGTTGGCATCTGCATGATTTCTCAAGAGCGCTCATGAAAGAAAACATTCTAATCTCTTTACTTATTTCGAATGTGCCGAGGCATGCTCAAGAACTGTCTTGTTGCCACTTAGCTCATCGGCTCAGCATACATGTTCAGGGCCAAAATACAAGCACAAACCCAGACACTAAATGTGGCCATCAGCTGAGCACTGAACGGTTACCTTTATTGTTTGAAGGCAAATAGTGAACATTGTTACAACTTGGGACACTCGTGTCTCAAGACACCGTTTGACGTCATTCAGAACTACAAGGAAGGCATCCATAAACCTAAAGACCATGGGTTACTTCGAGCTCGGTGCACTGATCCTGAAAATTGTAGTCTCGGAAAGACAGATATATATGACGCAAGGCTGGCATGACATGTACCAATTCAAATTCCACTTCGTTCAGAAACAATATTACTTTCATACTGCATGTACAAAGATGGAGATCAAGTTTTTTGGATTTGCTTTCAACATACTTGAACTCCACCTTTGAGAAATGAGGTCTCAGAGAGCATGATATATATCACTCAAGAAAACTCAGGTGGAAACTCCGGTGAGGTAAGCAAACACTCTATCAAGTGTAAGAACTGCACACCTGCCTTTCAAAGAACAGCTGTTATGCACAAATGCTGTGACACCGACACAAGACTGATAGCAGAAGCTCAGGCCATTTCAAAATTGTTTAAATGCGTTACCATGCCATGCAAGCACTTGAGTGTAAAAGAGTTGCTTTTAAATGCCCATGAACATGTTAAATATTACAGGAAACAAAGTAATCATTTAACAGTTGCATGACATGCTTTTTGTTTATTTTCTTTGGCTCTATAAGCTGGTTTAAGTCTATGAACAGTGTTGTTAGTCGGCTCTAGTGTCTGCATCAGTCTTCCTTGCCCCTGTCACTACTGCACTGTATTGTTCTGTTTCAAGCAATAATTTTAGGAAAAAGAGAATGGTAACTCAACACTTTACGTGACTCATTAAATCAAAGGTAGAACAAGAGAAAGAAGATGGCTACAGTATGAAAAAGTACTGAGCAAGAGTTGTAGGGAAGCCTGCATTTTCAAACCAACATTTCGACAAGGGGACTTGTCATCATTTGGGCAGCACATCATCGTGCTGCTGTGGAGAAAAATCTACCAATGCCTGTCCAAAACCAATAAAAAATCTAATGCAATCAAAACGCCAAAACCTACATACAGTCTAGATAGCCAGACACAAAATGGGCATTAAAAAAAATGTTCATGCGATGAAAAATGCAAATCCAGATGCAAAAAAATTTACCTTTGTAATACCAACAGGATCGCGATCCTAGGTTGGATGGATCCAGCAGTCAAATGACATGGCCAAAAAAGTGCATGCTGATTTGAGTGCCCGTGTCAACAAAATACTACTGTTATCTTTACACCAACTATAAATTTAAACTAGCATGGGCATACATGAAAGCACAAACAAACCCACGCACAAGAATATGGGAACTAGCACGAGCTAAAATAGTAGAACGAGAGACATGTGGGCAGATTAGTGCTAAACACCAACCATTTCAACTAAAAAAAGACCCAATCTGCCTCCTGCTAAAGCTACAATCATAAAAAGCATTGCACACACACGGTAGCATTATTTTTTAAATACAAAAATGACCAGGTCTATACCAATGCTGCAGCTTTTCTGCACCATGCCTTCTGGCAACAAATCACCATGATGTAACTGACAGGTGCTGTGACCACTTTACGGCACTCGAAATTAAATGCCTACAACACTACTTAGAGGCTTTAAAGACAAATACTGCAGCAGTACAATACAAATCGTCATCCCTCTAACGGTCTCACTTTGCAGAGTGTGCAAGTACTTCAAATTCAAATTATAAATATTGCTTACCTCTTAAGACAACTGTGTAGTCAGCTGTTCATCGTTATCCAGGTTCAGCAAAAAGTACTGCTGCATATTTGGAAGGTCAAACATGTAGTCGCATTGAACGGAACTGTCCAGGCCTCCTTCTTCCGATCGTTTCGAACTGGACACGGAGCACCCATCCTTTAGACAGAGCACAGCACAATGAAGCACACACACTGAGAAGTTACCAAGACTCGGAATGGCCCTTTATGTCGAATATTGCATTTTGACAGCACTACATGAGCGAACGCACTAGTACAGTTGTAGTCGCACGCTGAACACAGCACACTTCATGACAGCTCACAATTAAAGAAGCGCGTTAAACAAACCCTGAAATTTGCCGACAACCGGAATAGCGAGCAATGACAAAGATGAGGCAGTGACTAAAGTGACGTTCAAGAAATAAAAAACACAGCTGGCCGTCTGCAGGTAAAATTTAGTTTCGGTTCCGATCTCACTGGGAGAAAACACATTCAGACATTCTGCTTGATATTTTACTTTTACACTTGGGGTACAATTTCAGATCAATGCATATAAAAACCACACTGATTACATCCTATGTTGACCAGAATTGCCAGTGCACGACCCTTTTTTCAGTACGCTGTAGTAGCAAACGCGCCCCTTTGCAAATGGCCCCGTCACATTTTGTGGATGCTTCACTGTACGGACTGTTCAGTTACGACCGTGTGGTAAAGCTTCCTCAAAACACAACAGGTCAGCGTAAGTTAAGCGCAAAGGAATAGGTTAACGACCTGTGATTTTCACTGTGAGTGAGAATTGGGTGAAGATGGCTCCATCTCAATATTGCAATGCATATTCGCATGGTGACATGTAGATGTTTTTTTTATATAGCCCGCAAACCTGTCTCATTGAATCTGCACTGTTTCAACAAATATACAGCTGATGGAAGCAAGCTCTGCCTTGGGTGCTTTACCAAAGGAAAATATTGTGAGATCTGTCATATTTAGCTATACTGCTTCGACCTGTAGGCTGTACCGATAGGGAAGAGTTTACCACGTCTGCGTAATGAGCTTTTAATACAGCCTTAAAGCATAGTTACTGGATCCGCAGGATACACCTGTAAAATGTTTTTCAGTCCATCAGACGCACTTAAAGCCAGCTATTTTTGCCCACAACCTGTGTGACAATTTTCCTGTTTGTATAAAATGAAAAAGAAGAGTTAAGGGGGCCTGCATCAAAATGAGTCATTGCAAACTTAATTCAATTAAAAATGAAAGGACCATGGGCCTGACACTAGCAAAAATCAGAAACTTGTAAAGTGAACCAGTTAGATATAAAGGGAAACATTAGGCACCGCAGACAGTTTATTAACCTGCCTTATGCGTAGCGTTTGTTGGATTTCAGAGGACAGGTACATTTTGTACGTTGCCAAGAAAGGCACTACCAAAATAAAGCAATTGGCTCGATGCAAGTTTAAGACGCGGAGAGAGCGTCAAGCCATAGAGAAAGTGTGTTAGGGTGCAGGAATCAGACAGTCGCCGGCAACAAAAGAGATGACAGCCATGTGAAGTCGATCGACCCAGCACTTGTTTTCGTTTCGTTTTTTTTTTGCCACGGAGTTCAGTTTCCGCCATGCACCTGTACTAAACCTTAAGTATCACGCTCATGCGTTTCTTTTATATGTGTTCTACGCTTGTTCAAGCAGGCGCCGACACCAACAGTTCTTGCGAAGAAGGTATGAAGTCCCGTGCATAGTCCAAACAAATGTTGCTGCCCGCTGCTGGCTTTGCGAAACGCACGGAAACCATCAATAACTCAACGATGCATGGACATACATCCCGCGCGCTAATTTCCGACTCGCATGGGTAAGAGGCTGCGGAACGATCGCTACTAGGTTAACTCAACAAATTAACTGACAGCGTTAATTCAAGTTCCTTTTACAGTAAGGCGCTTGAGAGGGTGTGTGGAACATTGACTGTGGTCAACGGAAGAAAAAATCATCGCGCATCTAGAACCATAATGAACAAAGAATGAAATCTTGCTCACCTGCTGGCAAAAACGACGTCTTCATTTATGTTCCCCAATCTGCGCTGCTGTGAAAATTTTCTGCTGGGTTCCTGCTGGGATCCTGCTGGAACCAGTAGCTGCTGGGACCAGTAGCTGCTGGGACCAGCAGCCACTAGGACCAGCGGCTATTGGAACCATTGGCTGCTAGGTTTCAACCGAGGGCTCCATATAGTCAGAATTTTGTGGATTGGTTCTCTGGGGGCTTGTCAGCCTACGAGAATTTGGTGCAGCGACTGCCTTGGACTGCACGAAGAAAATAATGGCAACAGCAGAGGTTTCAGTCATAACTCATAGCTTAATTTTATTTTCCATGCCCATATAAATTCTGCAATCTGCATGGACACATTTTCCCTTCGAGACTGTGGTACTGCAGCAGGTGTGCTCCAGCTCCAACTCGGATGGTGCCATGAAGGTAGCTGCATGAAAAAAAACAGACCAGAAAAATATGCTACCAAAACCATGCTACTGCACATAAAATATGAATAATGGAAATTGAAAGCATCTACCCAAGAACCACATATTTGGTGCAAATCCACATGAGAACTGGTCAAGTGTGATGCAAACCACGTTTAGAGAAAATTTTCAATGAGCAGCGCTTCTACAATGTGTGGATGGCTAGCTTTTGCATGTGCCTGTGCAGGCTGCACCAATGCCCACACGCACCTATGGTGTTTCATTCATTCAACCATGAGAACTCCACTCCTAGGAAAGTATCTGCATTGCTTTAGGCAGATGCAACGTAACAACTGGTGTTGTATTACCAGAAAGGTTAGATGAAATGAGGGGCTCGTTATGATACAATTTAAAGGAGCAAACAGTCTAGAAGTCCAAGGTAAACATTGGGGATAATTTTTCTTTTTAGGTTTGTTGTCGATATTGACAAGAATGAGTGTTAAGATGATTTAGGGAGAAAGAATATTAAATGAAATGTGGAAGGAAAAACAATGCCGCTTTTCATGCAATATTATTTCTCCCTAAATCATCATAAGACTTATTGTTAATAACAACAAACCTAAAAAAAAAATTATCCCCAACGTTTACATTGGACTCGTAGACTGTTCGCTCCTTTAAATTAAATCAGAGAGGTTAGAGGTATACCCATTGCTAGCCAGACATGACTGTTTAGCGGCATATTCTTTTAACCTTGTTTGGTATGCCACTCAAGTCATACACCCATACCCTGCAAATGGATTGGCATAGAAAGACAGTCTAGTTGTCTATTTGCAACGAACCGTATCGAATGTGTGTTAACTTGCACAGTGTGTTAACTTGCGATTAGACGTTCTTTGAATCCTTGGCTGTTCACCATTGTTCGTACAAAGCGAAAAACAATCGGGCGACAAAGATATTTTACTTGCCAAAAATAGCACCAATGATACTTCGGCAAAATGATATGGCCTATTTTAAACTAGGGACGACAAAATTACCAGCTCACTTACTAGTCAATTACTAGTCACTCGACAAGCGGCTCTCATCACTGCCGAACTGCGCTGGCAGTGGTGCGCGCTTGAGTCACTGTTCCCGCTTGCTTCACTGTTCTTTTCCTCCGTGCCTATAATAAGCTCTCGCAAATCCACTAGACGCTACACAACGCAAGGACTACAAAAAAAAAAAAGAAATGAGATGCACTTTTTTACTTACCAAACACACGCAGCTCCTAGGCCTTGCAGATGTCACGTCACATTTCTCAGTCTTGACAGAAGTTGTTACACCACCTTGACCGGTTCAAACTTACGTAGATGTTTCAGATAAAATGCCTTAAATAATTCATACTGACGACGACGTTTAAATATTGTAAAAAAGCACAAAATACTCCTGCATTCGCAAACACGAGCCAGCACAGAACAGCTCTATAACAGCTCACTACGTAAATGTCTAAACTTCGGAACGGCTTCTTTTGGCTTGTTGAGCGTCAACCGGAGACTGGTTACGATAGTGTCGTAAGCGCTGAAAATGCGCGTTTGTCAAACGTTACGAAAAAATACTCCTTAAGTATTTCAAATTGTGCTAACATTACTATTTGTATACCATCTTACACGTAATTGTATTCGCTCTGCTCTGATCGTTGCACCAGATCGTTCGAAGGCGCGTCGTCTGCTACGCTAGCAGATGATGAAGGTGACAGCAGTAACAGCCTCGTGCATTACGCCGTGATAAACAAATTCGTAAAGATCAGATAACATTTTTGGCATCTTTGATGTTTGCAATAGCTCATAGCGGTATAACACTGCGGCTACCGGCCGAAAAAAAAAAGCATAGCTTCTTTAAAAAGGTGTCTTTCGCAGCTACGGTGATATTTTGATCACGGAGCAGAAACATGGTGTAAAAACGGGTATATACTTTCCGTGCTACGTTTTTGTAGAATGAATGAGCTCGCGATAGGGGAATGCAACAAGTTCTCACGTGCGTAAATGAACTCCATTACATGCGTTTGTAAACTTGGGTGGGTTACTTGCTGGTTCCAGTAGCATTCCAGGAGGGAACCAGCAAAATTCTAAAACCAGCAATGAAAACCAGCAAGCACCTGCTGGAACCAGCAAAGCCAGCAGGTTGCCTGCTGAGACCAGCAGACGCTCACTGCTGGAACCAGCACAGCCAGCAGGTCGCCTGCTGGGACCAGTGGAAAACCAGCAAGCACCCTGCTGGAACCAGTACAACCAGCAAAAATCCAGCAGGCTACCTGCTGGTTCCAGCACAAACCAGCAGCTTCCAGCAAGAAACCAGCAGAATATTTCCGCCTGGGCCGGGTCATCAGTTAAACCAGCATCACAATCACCGCACCACCACAGCGACCAGTGGTTCACTTGCACAGCCCTAATTTTTCAAATCTCTGAACTATACCGGAACAAAAACGATCGGTAACTTCATAAAAAGAAGAACATATAAAGGCAGATACGGCTGCGTATCAGGCCTTAAGGGAAGCAGGCAGCGCCGCCATGACCCATAGTATGCTCTTTTATTAGGGTTCGTACGTATAATTTACTTTTTTTTTTTTTTGCAGTGTAGGGATTTTTGCCTTCGCAAACAACATATACGAAGTACACATGGATCGTGCGTCGTACGCAAGGGTTTTGCGTATGATTACGTACGCAGTACTAAAACACTAATAAAACTGTTCGTTCTTAAATTCACTTTTGTTCGCATGAAAAGCCGCCGCGTTTGCAGACATATGTCAAACAGGCAGGCAGCAGACGACACGCTTAAGCCGCGTCTGCAACCTCCTTACTTCAGACGTGTCAGTAGATGCGGTAGCTATAAAAGTGTGTTTAAAAACGTAAACACAGTTTTATTAGAATTTTAGTACTGCGTAATGAGCGCTACGTACGCATAGCCCACATACTTTGCAGAATGCTATGGCATTATCGCAATTTTTTTCTTGTTTTTTTTTTTACGGACATCATATTGAAGTACTTGTTGAAGTCTTAAAATGCGCAAAAGGGACGTTTCTTGGCATCTGCCGTGCATGCTGCACATACATGGCATTGGGCAAAGGCTCCATAGATCCTTCATTGTAAGCGCAAAACAGAGTATGCTGCATATTAGTTAAGAAGGGCACCACAAGGCGGACGTCACGCAAACGAGCAGAAACAGTAGCGCGGTGGTCGCACGCTGCGGGACATTCCAACGCAAGAATGGCTTAAAAAAAAATGTGGTGGTGGAGACAGTCGTGCTCCCACAGTAGGCCTTGCTGGAATCATAGCAAATGGAAGGAAACAAAGCTGTACCCAGGATCCCTCCCCTTCCACCTTACATGCATGAGCTACATTCGGTGACCCAGCGTATGACTAATCGCGAGATAAAAAAAAGGTAAGCTGCAACTCTCCTGCATCCTGCCCCATACCGCTGTCCGCAGCTCAGGTGCTTAAAACATTCATTTACTTCCTCTTTGATTATTTTTAATAAACCACCCCACAAACCCCACATAATAAACCCCACAAAGAACTCGAAACATTGTGTGAAAGTTTTTAAGGCGAAAGCCTTTAATGGCTCATACTGTCGTGGACAAAGTGTGTCTCGCTTTTGCGGTGCCTGTCGCGTGACGTTCCTTGGCGCGCGTTCAAGTGTGGGATTGCAGGTGGCAGGAACGCTAGACAAGATGAGACTTCTCAGGCTTTCGTCTTTCACTACTTTAGTCGCTAAAGTCCCTCGTAATTTTTTTTTGCAGTTCCTATCACGCTTCGGCAAATCAGGCCGGTTGTTACATTGAATAATGTGAGCAGCACAATAAGTAAGCGCAGTTTTCAATGCCGACCCGATGCTTGTCTGCGCGATTCATCGGGCTGTTACGTGGACCTCATCACACGAAATTGCCTCCTTCACCTCGTGTACATGGCCTGCTTCAAAAAGCTTCGTTCTTTTTCTGATATTTGCACCTCGAAAGAATTTTGCAAACCATAACAGATCCAAATCCCGCCTCTACAATCAGCGGCACACCGCTAGCAGACGGCACCCTTGCGGAGACGCCGAGAGAGCCTTCATACTTCATATTAGGGACGAGGAACCGGCCGCGCGGAGCACTGAACGCAGCCTCTACGTAACGTCCCTCAATAAACTTACTCCTACGTACTTCTACAGTGGCTGCGCCTAGCGGGTGCAGGGTGCCTATAGGAAAGACTCCATCGTTGCTGGTTACTTGAACAACAAATAAATTCATTAATTTCAACAAGCTTTACCTCCCAAATACAATGCTGGTAACAACTGCCTACCTATTATTGTCTTTGAATTCTGAGATAAAGTACATGCATGGATCAATTATTTTTGCCGATGTATATAGATTGACTCATGAGCTCGGCGTGGTAAAAAAAAACGAACTCAAACCGACTGGTAAAGACAGAACCCCTTCTAGTAAGCCGCCATGGGCTCTACCATGGTCATAAGACGAGCTCAAACAAACTAATAATAATTGGTTTACAGGAAGGGAAAGGCGCAGTATCTGTCACACTTGTTTCTCAAACTGACTGCCAAAGACAAAAACCTAGGGCAAGCAGCCATATTCTCTCCCGCAGGGGAGAGAATATGGAGAATATGGAAGAGAGCAAAAAAGTGTGTGGCAAAGGTAGAGCCGACCTCTCTCGCCGATCAAGAAGTGGCCGACCGACCTTCGGCACCCGACTGAGAGCCGGCGTCGGGGATTGGCACTGACCTAACGTCGGCCGATTTTCGGCAATCGACTACGCGGCCCGACCTCTTTGCCCGACGTGACCGACCACCTGCCGCACGTGGGCCTGCCACCTGCCAGCGTTACTGAATGGTCGGCCGCTCGTCTGCCCTAGCTATTTTGCTGACGAAGGACCGTACGTCGGCCGGTTGCTTCTCGACGCCGGTTAGTGGCCGGAAGATGGCTCAAAACCATAGCATAGTGTCCAGCATCACCCCTCGTGCAGGTATTCATGCCATGCATTTAAACTATCATGGCCCATGCATATATAATGGGGTAACGCATACAAATGCATCACAAAAGGAGTAGCTTTTCTGATGCCATGAATAAACAAAAGAAGCTGCAGTATTCGGTGAAAATTTTATTTGTCAACAGCGTTCAGAAAAAGCTCGCGATTTACTTTTTATTAAGCGTGGATATACGACTGACTAGAACACGCGTGTGCCACATGTGGAAGATGGGCTTGAGGCTTGGTCTTCTTTTGGCAGCCTGTCGATCACTAGATGTCTGCGACTGGTCGGATCTGCGGCGGGTTCCATCTTGATCAGCTGCACGAAGACAATTTTTTTATTAAATATTTAATTTTCTTCTAAACTTATACATTGCAGGCAAATATAGGGTTGAAAGGTAGAATAAATAATGTCTTTGCTCACTACCACCAACTGTACTAAGCTTTAAAAGAGTGACAAGATTTGACTCCTGTTGCATTTGCCTCGATCACATAAATATATTTTATTCGCCTGACTACTTTCATTTGACCCGACTGAAAACGCATTAGCGCAAAGCTGCAATAGATAATCAGAATCCGTGAATTGGCGAGAAAGGCGCGGGCACTTCGTTTTGCTAGCTGGAGTCATGATGTTGCAATTTGCAACTGTAACGAACTGAAACGTTATCCTCCCGACGCGCTTGTCATAAAGCGCGTATGAGGGATTCCAACGCGGCAGAATAAACAGTTCCCGCGGTATTTAGATGAAACCTACAATAAGTTTATTCCGCAGAGTACAGCTTAATTTTCTCAAACTAGATGCAACTTTTACAGCAAAAGTGACCGGATATTTAATGATAAGTCATCTGCTTTATCTTCGTTATTTAACAACCCAGCATTATTTAAAAATAATCTTATCAGCCAAGACAACTATCTAGACATCCCGACACACAGAAGCTTATACAGCGCGTTGCACAATTAGAGGCGCGATGTAGAATGCTTCTCCCAGCTAAACCGTGGAATCCTCGCAGTTAAAACTTTGCACAGAAAGGGCATTTTGTCGTTAGTATTTTTTAATACCAATTTTGTTTGGGGTACTTGCCTGATTCGATCAAAAGAAGTCAAATGTTC
>JAJIZL010039449.1:0-10376 GCA_023969395.1 Amblyomma maculatum
ACGCAATTACTTTTTCCCGAGAAGCGGTGTCACGTTGCAGAAGTACGGCGCCGATATCGAGGCTGCTGGCATCGGTGTGGAGAATGGCAGCAGCAGTGTCGTCGAAGTGAGCGAGAACAGGGTCCGAAGTAAAGGGCATTCTTTAGGGTTTGGAAAGCATTTTCGCATTCTTCGGACCAATTGAAAGTAGTACGGTCGGTAAGGAGGCGGTGGAGCGGTGCAGCAATGGTAGCGAAATTGCGAATGAAATGGCGAAAGTATGAAGACAGGCCAAGGAAACTGCGTAGTTCCTTAGTCCGCTGAGGGCGTGCAATGTTCAAAACTGCAGCAAGCTTGTCAGGGTCGGGTCGAATGCCATCGCGGCTGAAGAGGTAGCCCAGGATCTTGATTTCTTTCTTGGCGAAATTACACTTTTTTGTGTTCAGCAGGAGACCGGCGGATGCCAGGCACGTTAATACTTGATCAAGGCGGTATAAATGATCAGAAAAAGTCGCAGAGAAAATAACTATGTCGTCCAGGTAGCACAAGCATGTTTTCCACTTAAGTCCTCTAAGAACAGTGTCAATCATGCGCTCAAACGTAGCGGGGGCATTACAAAGTCCAAAAGGCATCACATTGAATTCGTAAAGCCCATCGGGAGTAGCGAATGCGGTTTTTTCTTTGTCGGCTTCGTGCATCGGTATCTGCCAGTAACCGGAACGCAAATCCAAAGTGGAGAAATATTCGGCTCTCTGAAGACAGTCGAGGAAGTCGTCAATTCGTGGCATAGGGTAAACATCTTTGCGAGTGACTTTTTTAAGTGCGCGGTAATCAACACAAAAACGCACGGACCCATCCTTTTTTTTGACCAAGACGACCGGAGATGACAGGGGCTAGCTGAGGGCCGAATAATGTGTCGTCGGAGCATATCATTCACATTATCTTCTATGATTTTACGTTCTGATAAGGAAACACGGTAAGGGCGGCGGCTAACAATATAAGTATCTTCGGTAATAATGCGGTGCGGTGCAGAAGACGTTCGGCCCAAGGTTGGAGAAGTGACGGCTTGGTGTTTTCGAAGTAATTCCTGCAAATCTTGGCGGTGAGTCGCAGGAAGGTCAGGATTGATGGTGCCAAAAAGAACACAGAGAGAAGCATCGGAAGAAGCTGCTGGTGAGGAAGAGGGGGCTGTAAGGGTGGTGAGGGACACCGGGTGAATGTTCAGGGCACAAGGAAAACATGTCCCTTTAGTCAGCACAATGGGCTCTGGGGAAGTGTTCGAAGCAGCGACAAGCGCTGTGCCATGCTCAAACCGAACAAGACGTGGTGGTAGCGCGATTCCACGGGTCAGATGGCGACCAGAAGGCACGATTAGCACATCTCCGTTATCAATGTCAGTAGAAGTAAGCGCGACAAGTTGTTCGCATCCAGGGGGCAACACTGAGTTAGTAGCGGCAAGCAGGCGATGACGTGGCTCGGGAGGTTCAGAAGACGGATCGCTCTCGTTCATGTAAATGACCCTGTCGCGACACGAAATGCTGGCTGATGCAGCAGACAAAAAATCCCAGCCTAAAATAATTGGGTGAGCGCACGGTGACATCACGGCAAATTGTACATGGTGGCGGACACCATCAACAAAAACTCGCACAGTACACTCAGCAAAAGGCCGAATTATTGCACCATTAGCTCCATGGAGTTCAGGTCCATCATAAGGCGTTTTCACTTTTCGCAAGCGGGAGCACAAGTCAGTGTGTATCACAGAAACAGCAGCGCCCATGTCAACCAAAGCCTCAACAGATAAACCTTCAACCCACACTAAAATAATATTCCAGGGACGTTCCTGAGGCTTTTGGGATGGCCGAAGAGTGCAGTTTTCCCTCCTAAAGCTGCAGTGGTCAGTTTTCCGATAGGCGGGGGGTCGTCAGAGAAGCTTGACGGAGAGGCGAGGTTGAGCGGCGAAATGGCGAAGGAGAACGGCGTCTTGAAGGCCTGTAACCAGCAGGCGGAGCGGGGCTTTCTGGCGGAGGTGATGAACGTCGTGGATAATCAGGGAATGAACGGCGGTTAGAGCCGGAGAAGCGAGGAGGGTAGTCTGCTTCAAATGAGTCGTAGCCGCGGCGTTCATTGTGGTACCTTCGACGACAGAAGCGGGAAATATGGCCTCGGTACCCGCAGTAATAACAAACAGGGCGGGCTGGGCGCCAGTTGGGGTAGTATGTCGGCGCCGCGGTAGGTGGTGCCAATGCAGCGACATGAGCAGTGGTAGGCGCCGGTGGCGTAGGCGCTCCAACTGCAGGCGGCAAGGACGTGACCTGGGCGTACGTTGGCACCTGACAGATGGTAGGAGCGACCGAAGTTGGGGGGGAATAGGTCATTGAGGCCAGCTCTTCATTGACAATACTACGCAGGCCGGCACTTGAAGGATGTGGCTCAGATGCAGGGCGGCACAAATTACCTTGAGCCGACAGCTCTTCACGAATTAATCCGCGAATAAGCGCACGGAGGTCAGCGTCGGCAGTGAAACCAAATGAAGTGGGATCAGGATCACATTCGTTTGTGGTGTCTGTTTCTATTCTTTCGTCAGTGTGTTTTGCGCTGTTTTATTTTTAAACCATGTATCACCAACTCGCCCGCTTTGCCATTCTGTTGACATTCGTTTGTTTGTCACGCAATTGGTAAACATCATTTCATGTTTTTCGTTTTATATTGAATCCATGCTTCCCTTTTTTTGCGGGTTAGGTCTTTTATTTTGGCTTTGAAGTTCATTTTAAAGTCACTACAAAAAGACCAAGAATATTTGCCTTCCTATCTTTGCCCTTAAGTGAAAAGATAATTTTCCTTTTACATATTTTGTGTGTTACTTTTCTGTGCGTGTGGCATTACTTGGTCTGTTTCTTAGCGCTCCAAAGTATTTTAGATATCACATATTCAAGAATTTCCATGCATGTTAAAAAATGCCAGGTGGTTTAGATTGCCAGAGCAGTCCACTATAGTGCCTTTCATAGCCTGAGTTGAATTGGGATGTTAAAACCCATGCGCCAACATGCAAACCAACAACCATTACTTTTCTTTACTTTTATTAGAAACCTCATACGATTCATTCAGAAAATATGCATCATTGACTGTCATGCAATAAAACCATAAAAAAATCACCACTGCACATAAGGCTTATATTTACCAAGCATACATAACATCCTCATTAGTCTTCACTGAATGACATTAAATGTTTCCTTTTATAAAGTTTTTATTCATATTAACCTCGAGCGTATAAATGCACATCTGCCTGATGGCACCACTAGTCACGGTTGCCCTTACCTGACTGAAACTGAGTCAGTCAAATAAATTCCGTATCATGAGGTTAGCAACTGAAAAAAAAAAAAGTTGGGCATTTCTGGATCCGCACTAAATTGTACATGGCTTGCAGGCAGCCAGACAAAACAATACAAAGTGGTGTATTCATCTGCACTTTCCAGCCCCTCTCTTTGCAAGCCCTGATCAGAAGAAATTTAGGTATAACTTCTGGTATTGACACACGACCTAATTGGAGTTGGAAACTGTTTTGGTGATAATTCTGCACAAGTTTTCAGTCTATAATTCACAGCTATGATGTGCTGAAAGTATAGTCAGCTTTACAGCTGTTATAGCCACATCAATCTACATAAGTTCTTTCTATAAGTAGTAAGTAAATAGAATAACCCTGGCTTGGGCTACCTATTAAAAGCCCGATTAATCTTTTATAAGAATTCATGTGCAGGAGCTCAAGAACATAAACAAAGAGTGATGAAAAACAAGTTTTTGCTGTCTCTATGCAACGGACAATCCCTCAAATCTGTTTAAAAATCTTAACAACAAAAGCTAATTTCATTGTGTGCAAACAGGTTCATAATTCTTGGATGTTTGCAAGAAAACCTGCGCTGCAAATTAAATTGAAAAGACTGTACAAACCTTTATGTACAGAGGCCATTGGGGGATCAAATGATAATTTGTAAATGCCTACAAAAATTGGCTTTAAATTTGAGGCAACCATGAACACCTGCTCCTCTCTTGAATAAACACCTGACATGGTGCACATTAATAGCAATTTCACTGCATAATGATTGAGTCTACTGAGGTCATCAAAATGGGTATTGTTTTACACTCTCATAATAAATTCACTTCATTCTTTGTGCAGTGAAGCTTCAAAATCAAAGTTGGTGCAAGCCAACACCCTCTCGTAAAACTTGAGATGTCGCGCCGGCATATCCGGGTAGCATAAAACTATGTTGTCAGGAGGCTTTAGAATACTGGAATTTGAAATACATTTGTTGGCACCGAAGGCAGTGCCCTTTGAGATTAGGTGCACGAATTGCTTACTGACCAAGTCGGAATGAATGGCAGTTGTATTATCTGAATGGTGTGTTATATTTTAAATCGAAATTAAGCATGATACACAAAGGGACAAGGATAAGCAGGAAACGTAAGCACTGACTCGTGACTGTTTTTCATTTGAAACAAAATGCACCCTTTATAGTTTCAAGCCATCACGTCAAAGACAGTCGAGCCCAAAAACCTGCCTTCATTCAGCTAATTTTATTGAAGGGCGTTTACACAATCTTCACCCTTGTTCCTTTATAAGAATATGCCTCAGTCAGCTCACGTGCCCTGTGGCTGCAGCTCCTCGAAACTTTTGTTTCTGCAACAAAGGCAGGCATGGCTTATCACGTGTATCATCCATGCAGGAATGCACCCCAGCAGTGCAGGGGTAAATTCGACCCACTTCCTGTTTTTAATGAAAGGTGGTGTTCTTTGCGCAATAGCTCAAGCATCGGCCTAAATGTATACCCTCCTACAGGTGTGGGGAACTTCATACCCAACACCAGTCGCACACCTGACGAAGAGAGTGGCATGAAGCTTCACGCTCTCAATCATACTCGTCCCTTCATGCATGATACAAGGGTAAAATGAGGCTAACTTGCACAGTGCGGAAAGAACAACCGGCGAAGCGTAGCGCCTCGCCACATTTCTCAGATTTTGGGAAACCCTGGGGACACAGGGTAGAACTTCTGGCCTCCTTTCCTTGCAACTGTCACTATCTCAGCACATCCTAGCCTTCAGTTTGTGCAAAAGCTTCCCTGCTACGCCAACAGTGATTGATACAGGAAACGTGCCCAACTTGCCCAATAAAGCACTCTTTCAAAATTAGGCTAGGCCATATGAGTGGGCAAGGAAGCAGCCATTGCAGCAGCATGGCTAACCCGCTTCTGTTCTTCGCACCACAGGCGTTCCTGTCCCTGGCGACGTGCTGTCTGCTTTCTTGGCAACCTTCCGGTGCGGAAACTCCCGGCTATCTACCTCTTGCCGAACCGGCATATCAGCGGGCTCACGCATGCGCCTACGTTGAAGGACAATCAGCCGTTATTGTGCCAGCAATCAACGACATCGCCTCTGCAGTGACATCACACCAGACCAAGGCTATAAAGACCCTCCAGACCGTCATCCTCTTCAGTGGGCAAGGAAGCAGCCATCGCAGCAGCATGGCTAACCCGCTTCTGTTCTTCGCACCACAGGTGTGTATTCAGCTCTCTCTTTTCGCTAAAAAATGCAACAATAGATTCCTTTTATCGCTTCCTTGCCCAAGTGTAGCTTGTATTGTTGCCCGCGAGTGCCTTGATTCTGCTCTTTTGTTGTTATGCTGGGGAGATGTCGAGTCAAATCCCGGTCCCAACACGCGGGCTGGCACTGGCTCCTCAGTGACGGAGCGTGAGCCCGAGCATATGAGCGAAGTGAATAAATTACTTAAAGACATTGACAAAAAACGACGGAACTCACGACTGGACAAGCGAAACTAAGCGCTGACGTAAATGCAATCAAAACAAACCAAGAAGCATTAGAAATTAAGTTGCTCGATGTATTCAACCGTCTGGAACAGGTTGAAAACTCGTGCAAAACTGTGGAGGCCCTAGAACTTGATATCGCCTCAACTCAAGATACTGTCAGCCAGCTAACTTTGCAACAACATGAATTACAGCCCCTTATATACGACCTTGAGGACCGCTCACGCCGCAACAATTTAATCTTGCGAGATATACCCGACGAACGCCAAACCTGGGATGAAACGGAACGCAAGGTGTCTGCCGTCTTTTCAAATGCCTTTGACAATGAACTTCCCGATTCGTTTACAGAGCGTGCTCACTGCATAGGCTCATTTTCAGTGGACAGGTGTAGGCCCATAGTTGTCCGCTTCCGTTCGTTTAAAGTTCGTTCTATGATACTGGCATCGCGATCCAAACTTAAATCTGACAACATTTCCGTGTCGGAAGATTTTTCGCCCGCCACCCGCAAAGCTCGCCAGCAGCTTACTGATTTCGCTAAAAGCCTGCCGCAATCGCCTAAGTTCCAACTGCGTCACAACAAACTTTACGTTAACAACAAATGCTACATGTGTGACCACATCACCAACAACATCAAACTAATAAAGAACTTGCCAGTTGAATCATCACATGAACACACACCTCGGCGAGCCACAGTACATGCCGAACATTCCGATAACGTCCCGTAGCATCACGTGAGGGGACGTGGACAGCCATCTAAACCACGAATATCTATCCTACTAGCTAACGTGAGAAGCATTGTGAACAAGCGTGACATATTTCATTCTGTAGCTGACACTTGTAACCCAGATGTTATTGCGCTCACCGAAACCTGGCTTCATTCTAATATACGTAACACAGAAATCTTTAACGACTCATCCCTCTACACGTTCTATCGCTGCGACCGCACATCACGTCAGGGCGGTGGCGTATTACTTGCTGTTTCTAAAATAATCCGGTCATACGCACTGAACATCATTACAAACTTCGAGATTGTCTGGGCATGCATAGAACTTGGACACTTAAAGCTCATTTTCGGTGTATGCTACTGCCCTCCCGGTCATTCTATTAACTTCATCGATGACTACACGATGCAATAAATGCAGTTTCTAGTCGTCACACAACGGCGCCTATTTTCTTACTGGGTGACTTCGACTTTCCCAACATATCTTGGTCCTCTGAAGCCCCTGTTCAGAGTCCAATTTCAAGTCTAAGCATCGACTTCATAAACCTTTGTTCCACTTTTTCATTTTCCCAACTAGCATCTCAACCGACAAGAATTACCAACACTACCGCCAACATCCTTGATTTAATACTGACCACACATTCTGATATTGCCTCAAAAATTACGTACCTGCCTGGACTTAGTGACCACTTATCGCTCTCGTTTGACATTTGCGTGCATACTTCACCCGCTCGCAAAATCACCAAACAGATCCGTGACTATAAAAAGGCTAATTGTCCGGCTATTAACGCGGAACTCGCTGAATGTCTTGACTTTTTTTCCGTGGGCTTTGATAACCGCTCTGTTGAAACTAACTGGAATCTCTTTCTTACTAAAATCAATGACTTGACAAATACTTATATTCCGTTACGGTCTATAGCTTCCCACTCAAAAGCTCCGTGGTATAACTCATACTTAAAACGGCTGTCAAATAGGAAAAAAGCGCTTCTACCGAATTGCCAATAGGTCCGGCAGTCAAGAAAAATGGGAGGCGTATTACGGGGCTAACAATGCTTACGTATCTGCACTTAAAAACGCGAGGCATAATTTTCTTCATAATACGCTTTCCAACATTCTAACCACGGACCCAAAAGGTTCTGAAGGGTGGTTAATCCAACCAATAATAACACCATTTCTTTATTAGACGCTAACGGCCTTTCCATCCCGGATGAAGAATGCGCAACAGTTTTGAACTCCGCCTTCTGCAGTAATTTCGTTCAGTGTAACTACACCACATTTCCGCAAACTAAAAACTATAATTACCTAACTATGGATCCAATAATAATCGAACCCCGGGGTATTGAGAAGATAATCGACTCCCTTAAAATATGTTCTAGCCCAGGCAGTGATTTCATCAATTCAAAATTTCTAAAGGGTGCTAAAACTTACTGTTCATTATTACAGTCTAAGATATTTCAGCAGTCCCTCCACACTGGTGCCCTACCTGCTGACTGGACGGTCGGGAAGGTCATCCCCATCTATAAATCAGGTAACAAGAATTCACCCCTGAATTACCGCCCCATCTCCTTAACAAGCATTCCATGTAAAGTTTTAGAACACATATTATATTCAGGCATTGCAAACTTTCTGGATTTCAATTCATTTTTTACTAATACACAGCACGGTTTCCGTAAGCGGTTGTCTTGCGAAACACAGTATCGTTCACACATAAACTTCATTCCATCCTCGATCGCCGCTCATTAGCCGACTGCGTCTTTCTCGACTTCGCAAAGGCGTTTGAAAAAGTACCCCATAAACTACTACTCCTCAAGCTAAATAAAGTTAACCTCGATCCAAATCTTTTTTCCTGGCTTGAATATTTTCTTTGTAACCACTCTCAGTTCGTATCTACTAACAATACATCTTCCCCCTTACGTCCCGTCGAATCTGAGGTACCCAAGGGTTCGGTTTTAGGCCCTCTCCTCTTTCTAATTTATATTAACGACTTACCTAATTGTGTATCTTCTAACATTCACCTTTTTGCTGATGACTGCGTTATTTTTCGGGAAATTAACGACATTAACGATTTCTGTGCTCTACAAGACGATCTCATTTCCATATCCGCGTGGTGTAAATTATGGCTAATGCAACTAAATTCTTCAAAATGCAAAGTTTTACGTGTTTCCCGCACATCACCTGCTACTAATACATATCATCTGAATAACACTGCACTCGAGGCTGTCACATCATATCGATATCTTGGCGTCCATATAACTTCTTCTCTCACTTGGTCACTCCACATTACCACCGCTAATAACGCTAACAGCATGTTAGGCTACCTGTGCTGCAACTTCTCCGCCGCTCCTACTTCATTAAAACTAACGCTGTATAAAACGCTTGTTCGCACTAAACTCGAATATGCATCAGCAATTTGGGACCCAAGCTACACTAACTTAACTTATTCATTCGAGCTAGTGCAAAACAACTCTGCCCGGTTCATCCTTCTTAACTACAATCGTACAGCAAGTGTCACCTCCATGAAAAACATGCTAAATCTACCTACTTTAGCCTCCCGTCGAAAATTCTCACGGTTATGCTTATTTCATAAACTTTTCTACAATTGCCCCATTCTACGAGATGAACTAATTTATGTGCCATATTTGATCTCATCCCGGCTTGATCATGCACATAAAGTCGGCATCACATCATACAAAACCAAAGCTTGTTCGCAGTCGTTTATTCCCCGCACATCAGCAGATTGGAATCACCTTCCCGGATCGACAGCCAGCATTCAAGACAGCCTGCGATTCCGTGCCAACTTAGCTAACACTGTATACTCAGGCCCTTAACAATTGTAGTCATTGCTGTTAGAATCACCAATGTTATTTTTGCCTTGCACTTACAACTATATTCTTACTATAGCAGCTAAAAATGTATGACCCGGAACATGACGCTTGTATTTTTCATTTTTGTTCTTCAACCTCTGTTCTATTATTTTTGTAACCACTCCCCTCAGAAATGCTCCTGGCCTTGAGGGTAATCATAAATAAATAAAAAAAAATAAAAAACACATTGCTGGTGCTAGGCCATTTTAGACTGATCTTCATGAGTTCTAAAGTAAAAGGAAAATAATTTCCCAAAATTTTCCATGCAATGAATGCAATCACCTATTCTTTGTGTTTATTTCTAACAAAACAAAAAAGCAGTATGCAAGTTAACACAGTACATTGTTATTATACATATATCTTCATATTCAAACATAAGGTATACACTTCTTTTGTGGGACCGCATGAGTAATGATACAAAAGAGAGTTCTATGTCTGAGAAAAAGACTGTAATTTACCTCTAAGCACAAAGAGAAGGGCAGCAAGTGTTTTCAACAAGGAGCATTTTTATCATGACGAAAATGCAATGTCGCATCAGCCACACAGTACTGTCAACATCCTCATGCACACATACAATACAGAACACCTATTAACATATACAAGCTAAAAAACACCCTGGACACCCCTGAACATTAAAACAATTGAAAATTTGTCAGGTATCTCAAAAACTGTAAAACATTCCACTGCATCAGCAAACACAATCTTTGTACAGCTCTATGAAAAATATACTGCCATTCAAAAAAGATGTTTCCATCGTCATGATAAATAATATGGTTTGAAACCGTACATTTCCTCTTTCTTCACGGCAGAGATTATTACAGTTGGTCACAAATATCTTCTGCAAAACTGGTCACTTATACATTTTTTTCCTACACTAATATGTTCGTCCCAAATGGGAAAAGTGAAAACAAAACCTGAATGAAATAGATGCGGCAGAACAAGTCATGACACATGGTTTAACAAAACGTGAAGTTGGGCTAGATGGTGCATTGTAACTTG
>JAJIZL010039449.1:10776-33376 GCA_023969395.1 Amblyomma maculatum
ACACGCGCTAATTCTTTTAGCGCGTGTCCTGTGTCTTCTTCTCTTGTGTGTGTCTTTCCGTGCGCTTTATCTTCAGACACATGGTTTATCACAGTGTTTATATGGAAAGCCAGTATACTGTAAACTTGAGACCTGCAAAAGCAATATCACTGAACAATGCACTTCACCCTCAGCATGGTCTCAGTATTATGTTGAATACTGTACAGATACTCTTATGCTCAGCAATATGTCACACAAACATACGACAGTATACCTTCTAATTTTTTTTCTATCTGACAGCCCCTTATAAACAGTTTACAAGCACTAACAGAAAATCAAGAAAAGTTTCCGCACAACACATTTAATAATAACAATCCCAGCCACAGAAGGCCTCTTTTCGATGGAGGCCAAAAACAAGGCGCCCTCGTGTGTGCAATGTCAGTGCATGTTAAAGGATACCAGGTGGTCTAAATTGCTCCGTAGCCTTCCACTATTGTGTCTCTCATAGCCTGAGTCGATTTGGGAAGCTGAACCCCATGAACCAAACCAAACCATTTTATACTAGAGATAGTGCCAAAACATGTCAAAGTGGCACGAAAAAGCAGGAAAGAATGGGGGAAGTTGGGCAGGCATGATTCCCGTGCTCACTGCTTTTATGAAAATAAACAATTAGTAGTGAAATATCTGCATAGCATACAGTCTCAGCTGGGTACTAGCGCAAATCTCTGACATAGAACACGTGCTGCTGCGGAGGCTTTGTGGTTTGGCTACCATGCTCGGCTACTGACCCGAAAGACGTGCACTCCTGGCCGTGTCGGTCATAGTTCCATAGCAGCAAAATGCTAGAAGCCTGTGTGCTGTGCGATGCCAGTGCACGTTAAAGAACCCCAGCTGGTCGAAATTTCTGGGGCCCTCCGTTATGACATCTCTTAGGCCGAGTCACTTTGGAATGTAAACGTCACAGAGGATAAATTTTCTTTCATATCCAACTCATTCCACTTGGTAACTATTGCATTTGGAAGCTGGGACGAGACACGAGCTCCATGCCAGCAGAGGTAGCTGTATTTATATGAAAGTAAAAATGCAGAACTGCTTATCTGGTGCACACGGTCAGTGTGAGACAGACCCAGTACTAACCTTGGCTCCTCCATTAGAGTACACCTCGCATGCTATTGCCAACCTGACTAGTGGAAATTGTTTTTTACTGAAAAGGCATCTGCAGCGAGAATGACCACGCTTCCAAGAACATCAGATTAAGATCACTGTGTGCATAAATTTGAAAGGACAAGAAAATGACTGCAAATAATAAATGACTAGAATGAGTTATGATAATGCAATGGAGAACACAACACTTAAATCACCTTAAAAATATGAAAATACACAGCCTAGTGTTTGCTAATGAATGTGTGAAAATTCCTTAAATGCACGGCAGCTGCATGCTAACAGTGCCCTGACACATTTAAGACACCTCAATGTAGAATATCGTAGTCAGCATGGTACTGCTATTTCTCTTAGCACTGCTGCTGCTACTGATTAAGCAGCTTCACATTTCACCTTGCAGCACTGCTAAACTCCAACTGGGAAGAAGCAAAATGTTTACCAGACATGTTTTATCTTTGCTATAACAGCTCAGAGCAAAACTAGTGTTATCAAGAAAAACAGCTTCACTCAAGCAAGCAGCGTGAAATGCTGATCCGACGTTTAACAGAGCAAAAACCACTTATTTTGCCCTGAATCGTATATTAATTCAAAACTACATGAAAGAATTATTTCAGAGCATATGACTAGAGGAATCCAACTTTACATAGAGGAATCCAACTATAAGTTAATGCCTTAGGCACTGACACTTTGGTGCAAGGTAGCGTATTTACGTTACAAAATAAAAATGTATTTAGCCCACTTGGAGCTAAGTGGCTAAAACACTCAGGTACTGACCTCAAGTAAACGGGTCTGTTCCTGGTCATCGTGGCTGAACTTTTATTGAGCAGAAATGCACAATGTGCTTGTTTGTTATGCAATGTCACTGAACATTAGAGAACCCCAGGTGTTTAAAACTATTCCAAAGATCTCCAGCAGAGTGCCTCTCTCTCATTTTTTCATCCTTTCCTCCTCTGTGCAATTTTAGGCTACAACTCAAAATGCAACTGATAACGTTTTCCTCTCTGAGAACTAATTATTATTACTACACTGCATCGGGAAATCCTGTGCTAAACTCTCAATAAAGTGCAATTACCCATACTGAGTGCTTTGTAGTGCCAAAACAATTTTGAATAGCAGTGTTTTCTAAGTAAAAGGCACAGAAATTATGCAATATGGTTGCGTGGTACTAAGCTACAACTGTATTACTGTGTCACAGGCACACAGCTATAAAGAAAACCGTGCAATATGGCATGGGTACAAAGCTGAAAAAGAAATATCTAAAAAAAAGGCGCGTCTTGATTTGAACTACACCATGCTAAATTAGGTTGGTTTGTGGGGTTTAACGTCCCAAAGCGACTCAGGCTATGAGAGACGCCGTAGTGGAGGACTCCGGAAATTTCAACCACCTGGCGCTCTTTAACGTGCACTGACAATGCACAGCACATGGACGCCACTCAGTTTCGCCTCCAGCAAAATGCAGCCGCCGAGGCCGGGATTCGAGCCCACTTCCTTGGGCACAGTATTCGAGCGCCTTAACCACTGCGCCACCACAGCGGGGCCCGTGCTAAATTAAAGTTGCTCTTACGCCACATAGCTTGTAATGGTCACGACCATAAATTGAAATCTGCAATGGAGTTCTGCCCATAATCAGCCTTGCCACACACATACGTTGAAGCTTCTGGTTTGTCTGATCTGAAGCTTCTGGTTTGTCTGCCGAAACAGCACAAAAAAGGACAGTGCACATATAAGGAGCACCTTATTAATTTTCTCTTCGTTGTCTCAGTGCCAGTTTCTTGACACATGTCGAGCCAACTCACCCAACTGCACGTTCTTATACAATTTTGTCAGGTATAGCCAAACATTAAAAAGCTGTACGCGTTCACCACTGACATTGGCCAGCAGACCAATACAGGAAGCTGCAAACCACGGAGATGCTGCAGTGGTTCAGTAGTTATAGCTCTCAGCTGCTCACCTAAAAGACACGTATTCGATCCTGGCCGTATTGGTCGCATTTCAGCAACGGTGAAATGCTAGCACCCATTAGGGCCCTTTTACTGTGCAATATCAGTGCACGATAAAGAACCCCAGTTGGGTGAAATTATCCAAAGCCCACCAAATACATTGTCTCTCAGAGCCTCAGCTGCTTTAGGGACGTTAAACACCCTAAATCAAACAAAACCAAACAATGGCCCCTTGCTAAGGTGTGTGCAAATTAGTGGATCAGACCGCAGGTGGTCTGAACGACCCAGCTACCAAGTGACTTGCAGAGAGACCAGCTACTGAACAGGGTTTAAGCAGTGCCATTTCAGTCATGTGGCAGCTGGTCCTCTAGACCACCCATGGTCAGGTCCCTTTGTCTCAATGCTATTCCCATTTACTTTTCTTTTAAGTTGCGGCCTCTTACTGTTTTAGCAGCATGAGTTTACCAGTGCATATAGTTCTATCAGACTGCTTCAATGGCATAGCTACTCTGAAGCGGAGAAAGAAAAAGCTTGTTGTCAAGCTTCAGAGTAACACACTTGCAGACCTTAGCTGCATCAACCTTCAGTATACGATTGGTTGCCTCAGCACGAAATATACCATTTAGAGGACAATTCGTTTTTCTGACAAATACAGTTTGTTTCACACTCAGCCCTTTGAGCATTAAAAACACCCGTGGTATACACTTGCAAGGCTCAGTATGTAGCTGGTATACTGTACGCACAATTGAGGTGATTCGACCGAATGTTGGAGAACTTGTGCCCACCTGAACGTATGAATCGGCCCGACGAGACTTGTCCAGTTTCTCAGCACACAGTGTGTATGCCTTTATAGCTAGTTTAGAGAAATGACAGCCTTCATCAGACTGTACAGCTTTGCCAAAAAATGTGTATCTGTCTAATGTGCTACAGTGCACCCTTAGCTTCTAGCCTTTCAACATAGTTGACAAAATATATTGCACAGGTGGGGAAAGATTGTACTGGGCACAAAGCTTAGGCATTGCAGAAGAAATAAGGAATTTTTCAACTATTTGCAAATGTGCATGTCTCGTTCCATTCACAAACATCAAAAGGCGCCCGTTCATGTCTTCATAAGGGTACGCTGAAAAATTCCACAACGGACCCTACTCCTGAACGCAGTCTACAAGATAAAGGAGAGAATGAGCATTGAATGACAGATGTTCTTTTCCGTAAAGTTCTTGATATTCTTTTAAGGACTGGGTCATTTCTTTCCGCACTGACTTCAACTGATCCGATGGTACCGGGTCACCAAGGAGAAAGTGCATGAGGCGCACGAACTTGACCCAATTCTTCTAGTGAACACCCAAAAGAATTCCGCGAAGAACAACTGGTGAGAAATATAGAAGCCAGTTGCGCCACTTGGAAGACTTCCAGTATTTTCTAACAGTGAGTGACTTGGGCAAGCGTGACATTTCACAGACAAGCTGCAACTTTTTCAAGCGCCTATCGAGCTCTTGTATGCAGCGCCCCAAGCTGTACGGAAATGTTGCTTTGTGGTCAAGCCACATGCATGCAGTGGCCCTTACAAAGCCAGAGCACACTGCATGCATGTAGTTAACCACAAAACTAAAGGGAAATTTAAAGGAAGACAGCTTCAAGAGGATGCTGCTCTCCTTGATTGCATTTCCGTGAATGGTCTTGCTGTCTGCCTCATGTGCATGCTTTCTCATTGCACTGTCAGTACTCATTTTGTTTGTCAGTGACATGACCGGGTACACTCGAACATGCCCTTCTCCTTTGCGAACAACTTCTCCTTTCTGTATGCACCAAGCACACCCATGTTTCCCATTGAACTGGTTCATGTTCAACAACATGGCCCTCGCAACTGTGTCAACTACACATGGCCCAAGGAAAACACGGGTGCACTTCGTGACACCTTCCTGATTTTGCCAAGAAAACCCAGTGTTTTACAAGACGTTTAATTCCTCAACAAATGGTTTCAGAAAGCACTCTATATCTGGCTCGCTCTCGCCAAACCACAAGCCAGCCACAAGAATATGCTTGAGCCGTTCTTTAAAAGACAGCTCATTAATTTGTAGTTGTATAGGAATATTCAAATCATTGAATATTTCGATGATTTGAAAAGTGGTGCTCCATCTGTGTTAAATGACAGAGAGACGTCGTCTTCCCCAAGACCAAGCTCATTGTATGCTTTGCTTTGAGTGATGTCACCGACATCAATGATTCGGTTTCTCCTTTTGAGTTTAGGATGGAGAGTTTGATCCAGTAACAGGTCCCGCAGTTGCGACTCTATGCCAAGATAAAAGATGTAGGAACCCTGCTCAATCAAATCATGAATGCTATGCATTACTTTGTACGCGGGGCACTGAATTTCTTTGTCATTTTCGTGCAATTCCCCCAAAAAACATCTCTCTGTCTTACAATAGAAGACTTTCTGTGGTTTTTCAGTAACAAACTGCTTGAAAAACAAGTACTTTGTTTTGGCAAAAGTTGTGCTGGGAGGAAGGTGCTGGTCCACAACTTGAAGCAAGCTTTCCGTTGCCTCCCGGCTGGTATGGTGCCGCAGAATGCGGCCCATCAGCAGGAGAAGGCTTTCTTGTTGTGTTATTTTGCTGCCTGGGCACAGCTGTTCACCCTGCAGGTAGCAGTAGAATATGTTTGTGTATCACTCAACATATTGACAATACCAGCCACATGCTCCTGACCTTAATACTTTGCAAGATAATGATAATGAAAGCTACATCATGCATGAGCATTGATTGTCACAAGTATTAGGGCTCCACAGAGCTGAATCTTCCAAAGGCAGCCCTTTGTGGTGCGGTCTCCGTGACTGTACATGCAACTAACTTTAAAACATCTTTTCACTGCACAGAATTACAGGGTCATTTCTTATTATGAAAAAAAAGCTTCTCACAAAAAAAGGTACTCGTTTTCAATGTCGTTAAACCGAGAGGGCATGTAAAAGCGTGTGTTTAACCAGGTAAGCAGTGCTTTTGCACTATAAGCACTGATGGCATAGTGGTGCAATGCAGTAGTTAGGGAAGTGAAAAGGTGCAAGTGCATTCAAAACTTATTTGCATCTTTTCTCGATTCGAGCAAAGTCAATTTTTGCAACTGGACCACCAAATTTTGAAGGTGTCAACCCAGCTTTTCCTGTAAAACCAATGGATTTGGATCTCGTAACTGGTGCTTGCACATTAAAATAGAAGTACACATCACAAAACCTTGTGCGTCTGAGGGATGCTGTCTTATGCTATAACTTTTTTTATTCCCTCATGGTGGAACTTTTTACTTGTTATTGAGTAAGTTGCAGCTGATTTTATGTTGCGGTAACTGATTTAGATGACAAAGAAAATAATTATTTGCCTTTCGTTTTTCTATGAGGGCAGAAATGTCACGTGCGTGGCACGTGGAAGTCTTCGACAGGCGTGAATACCTTAAGTTGTTGATCCATTCATGTTATTTTTTGAAATATAGGTCAATAAATGTACGGCCATAAATTTTGAAATTTTTCGAGAGACAACAGAACATAGCTGCATTGCATGAACATGCGCAAAACACGAAATAGCAGCGTTACGGTAAGGATTACTGGCAATAAAATTTACGTTTTTTTTTTCTTACAACTGATCAATATGAACATCAATGTAGTGCTACCACAAATCTAGAACGTGCTACTAATGCCTCGCTTATTTTTTTATTTTTTTTTGCGCCTCAGATATCAAAAGTGAGAATACAAGTAACAGTAAATCGTGTCACACCGACTGCCAGCAGAATTTTCTTTATAGCACCCGGAAAACATGCCTTACGTACCGTTTCTGCTGGTCGTGCATTGAACAGATCTTCGCTGCTGTACTCATCGCTTCCGCTGCCGGTCGCTTCGATGGCGATGCTGTCATGGCAGACGGCATTTTCGTCCGTAGTCCGAGCATTGGCCTGAGCATCGGCACAGTGCTCATGCGGTTCAATAGCAGACTCTTGGCTGGCAGCGATGCTGCAAACCTGCGCGGCTTGCCTTCGCGATATTTGGTGCGTTGTAGTATGCCGACGCTAGCGTCCGCAAGTACACTTTGTACTGCCTCCGAGACGGCATTCTGATGTCGTTACCACGTGCACCGGTCCGAAGGCAAAGCGTCGTACACACAAGTGACGTTGTTTGTGGATGAAGCAGTGGAAGAAGGGAGCAGAGCTAGTATCGACTCGCATCACGCAATTCGCATGAAATGCAAGTCTGGTAGCGCTTCCTCCTGTAGCGATACTGCGATTATCACAATTTTGCATTGCGGCAAATGTCACATATTAAGTAAAAAGAAAACAATAAAAATATATTTTCATCATCATCATCATCATCAGTTGCATACTCAATTTTCTCCACGTTATACTTCCTTATCTCGGCCACCTTGCGCTTATTGATTAGCGCAAGGCCAATTCTATCTGGTATGTTGGATTGGAAGCTTTCATACTCTGGCGTTTCTTAAGCAAATCTTTCGTCTCCTTAGACAGCTTACCGGTATCCTCTCGAACTATCCTACCGCCTACTTCTACCGCGCACTCAGTAATGATATCTTTTAAATTATTGTTCAAGAGGATTATTATGAGGGAGAGCTATCCTACACTGCAGAGTCACATCGTTTAAGGAAGAAACAACGTAGTCGTCATCAGGAATGGAGTGAAAAGGCGACATGAGCACATCCACTGCGGCTTCAGGTGACAGGCGAGTAAATGCAGCGGAGCGAAAACGAACTGTTGATGTTTCATGAGCTTGTTTGTCAGGACAGAGCGGCAGGTCTGGATGAAGCAGTCTAGAAGAACAGCCAGTGAGAACGGAGTGCGCGGTTAAAACGTCGAGGCCTAATATAACATCTTGAGGACAACTAGTGAGGACTGTAAATAGCACATGGATATGGCGACCGGAAATGCTAATTCGTGCAGTACACATACCAATCACAGTAGCTGTGTTGCCATCCGCAACACGAACGGTAGATGATGTGGCGGATGTGATTCATCTCCAACAATATGATACATGGTAGAAGGTTAGTTCGGGGAAAGCACAACAGCTGATGACAGACGTTATTGCTGTTGTTGACCAAATAACATATGGCACATACTCACAGAGGGGGATCGGCCAAGAATTGGGTAGCAAAGAAAATTTTTGAAGTATATTTACATGAAAAAAAAAGTGATTTGAGGCATAGAGCAAAGGAAACAAAAAGAGAAATAAATGAAATATAAAATGAAAAGTGGTAACACACATGGGAGATCGACACTGCAATTGTAGAACAAGTCATGTTTAAATATTTAGCAAGGCAAACGATTTGATTCCAATAAAACATTTTGCAAGGCGGTGAAAACAGACCTGTGACTGTATCCAAGGATGTTGGCGCCAAATGATAACAATATCGGGCTACTTAAACTGAGGCCAAGCTGTTGCAATTCGCTTTCCATCAACTATCTTCTCAACGTAGTGAAGCGGCGGAAAAAAATAAATAAAAAGTGATCTAATGACTTCTGCTCACCACAAAATGCGCAGACCGGAGAAAGTGCCAAACCAGACCTGTAAAAATAGAAATTTAAAGGCGGGATACGGCATCGCAGCCTTGTTAGAGAAATCTCAAGTTTCCGTGAATGACATATTTTCTATTCCATGAATAATGTAGATGTAGGTAGTCATCAAATCTTAAAGATGTCCATTTTTCATATTTAATAGAACGTTTCTCCGAAACCTCGCTGGAGTGATGTACGCTGTCGCCGGAAGGAAATATTATACGGGGCCAGTGTGGGACCCTTTTGCCGAACTATCAGCATATCATTTAAATTCACATTGCTGTGGCTTGGTACCCATACTATATGTACAAGTTTCAAATCTCGAGGGATCAGGGAGAGAAAGGTTTGTACTATTGCAGAATCCACTGACGAAGAGAGGGATAAACACAAGGATAGAGAGTCGAAAATTACAGCCACTTTAGAAAAAGATTAGTCTAATTTCCCTAAAGCGAGTACCCCCGCCAGAAACTCCGCTTCAAAAATTGGTGTGAAGTCCGGAAGCCGGACAGAAAAAGATCAGTCTAAATGCTGACAATATATACCCACACACGCCTTTTCATTACATTGAGATGCGTCAGTAGGTATTACTAAACTAGCAGAAAGGCTTCTTAAATGATCTTCTAATAATCCATTTAGAATAACGGATGATAAGTCTTTAGGATTTATCGGGAATATGTCGTCAAAGATCCATAAAAACCAACGTCCCGTTGGTTTGTATGATTTTTGACCGTAACAACCTGCGGGGTGTGAAATTTAGGCCAATGGACACCGAAAAAGGAGGTCGGTTGACAGCAAAAAATAGACATATATCGGTGAAACTCTGATTGATATATCCGCGTCTCAACAGTTAGAATTTGTAATCTACATAGCAAAGGAGGAATCCGGGCTTCAAGGTAGAGCACATTGTTGGCAACAAATTTTGGAAGTCCAAGATACAACCGAAGCGCTTCTCGCTCCAAGAGAACAAGCGGCCGAATTTTATAAGCTGCTGAACCAAAAATACGACTGAACCGAACTCCAAAATTGGGCGCACATCGTAACATAAACATTTAATAGCACATCTCTCCGCATTCTAGACCGCGGATGACTAATTCGGCACAACATGCCCACGGCCCAAGCCCCTTTCATAAGTGACCCCTAAATACTTTAATGATTTAACCTGAGCTATTGTTTGTTGCTGATACATTACAGACAGACTTACAGGATCTTTTATATTGAATACAAGGACTGCGATTTTTTTCACATTTAATGTGAGACGCAGCCACACAACCAATTCTCAATAGAGTTTAGGTACGTTTGCAAGCGGAGATAAAGGAATTGAATATCCGATGCAATTGCAAAAAAACGCAATATCATCTGCATATATGTGTGTGCAAAAGTCATGATTAACTGGAATTGAGCTGAGTAGAATGATGAAAAACACAGGTGAGAGGACTGCTCCTTGCGGTACTCCCCTGGCTTGCTTATATCTGCCAGAATGAACGCCATTTAATGCACAGTAAAACTCTCGGTTTAGGAGAAATTCAGATATCCAGGCTACGAAATAATGTGGAAACTGAAGAGCTTTCAATTTCTGCAATAGAATGCTATGTTCAACACTATCATAGGCTTTGGCTATACCTAGCGTTATCAAGGCAGCGTGTATTTTTTTGGCGCCGCGTTAAAGGAACTCCACTTTCGAGATAAGCATGCGCATTCCAGATGGAACACTTTTGACGGAAACCAATTTGACAAGGGCTGAGGATATTTTCTTGATTCATAATGTCCGAAATATGTATAAGTAGGACTCTTTCCAATAATTTTACAATGCTTGATGTTCAAGGATGTTCAAAGGATCAAGCAGGTTTTCGGAAACGGTACTCTACTATCGAACATATCCATACCATCAACCAGGTGATAGAAAAATGTTAGGAATATAACCAGCCCTTATACATAGCATCCATTGATTACGAAAATGCATGTGACTCAGATGAAACCTCGGCGGTGATGCAGGCATTGCGAAATCAGGGGGTAGACGAGCCGTACGTGAAAGTGCTGGAAGATATATACAGTGGCTGCACAGCAACCATAGTTCTGCATAAAGAAAGTAACAAAATTCCCATAAAGAAAGGTGTTAGGCAAGGAGACACAATCTCCCCAGTACTATTCACAGCTTGTTTAGAGGAAGTATTCAGAGACTTGGAATGGGAGCAGTTAGGGATAAGGGTAGATGGAGAATACCTCAGTAATCTGCGATTTGCTGACGACATCGCCTTGCTAAGCAACTCGGGGGATGAACTGCAAGTAATGATTGATGACCTAGACAGGAAAAGTAGAAAGGTAGGCTTGAAAATCAATATGCAGAAGACTAAGGTAATGTTCAACAGCCTCGGGAAGGAACAGCAGTTTACATTAGGTAGCGAAATACTGGAAGTAGTAGGCGAATATGTCTACTTAGGACAGGTAGTAACCGCAGATCCGGACCATGAAAAGGAAATAACAAGAAGAATAAGATTGGGCTGGAGCGCATTTGGCAAGCACTCGCAGATTATGACTAGCAACTTACCGGTATCGCTCAAGAGGAAAGTATACAACAGTTGCATCTTGCCTGTACTCACCTATGGGGCTGAAACGTGGAGGCTAACCAAGAGAGTTCTATCTAAGTTGAGGACAATCCAGAGGGCTATGGAACGAAAAATGGTAGGGTAACATTAAGGGACAGGAAGCGTGCAGAGTGGGTCAGAGAAATAACTGAAGTTACTGGCATTCTAGTGGAAATTAGGAAGAAGAAATGGGCATGGCCAGGACATGTAGTGCGAGGAGAGGATAACCGATGGTCGCTTATGGTAACAAACTGGATTCCAAGGGAAGGAAAGCGTAGCAGGGGAAGGCAGAGTTAGGTGGGCAGATGAGGTTAAGAAGTTCGCAAGGGTCAAGTGGATGCAGCTAGCACAGAACAGGGCTAATTGGAGAAATATGGGAGAGGCCTTCGCCCTGCAGTGGGCATAGTCAGGCTGATGATGATGCTGATGATGTTAATGTAATTGGTATAATATTATCTATGAAAAAGGCATCACCTTTGTTCTGAAGTAAAGGAATTATTTTGGCAAGTTTCTATTGTGGGTGTATCCAAGCATGTTTGATGAAATAATTCAGTAGCTCTAATAACGTGTCAGGTGACTCCTCAAAAAGAATTTTTACCATTTTTGAAGTTACATTATCAGGACCGGGAGTAGCGTCTGGTAATCTCATAACTATAGGATAAAGCTCAGAAACGGAAATTTGAGGATCATAATTAACTGGATCCATTGGCATTACAGATATCGAGCATGCAGGAAGTGTAGCCGAGAAACGCTTCTCCAGTCTTTTGGAAATTGTTTCAATTGTGTCTATTGCTTCATGGGGAGTCAAGATAAGAGAATGCAGATTTTGTGATTGCGGAATCGTTTTCCGCGAGCGTAAAAAACCAAAAAGAGCAGTTCGGTTGCCAGATTTAGACAGAAAATCAAAATGCCTAACATCATACTCGTCCTTCGCTTTTGCAACTGTACGTTTAAACGTAGCTGCAATGAACTTAAAATCATGCCAGTTTTTCGGGGACTGGTTGTGGAGAAGCTTTTTCCATGCCGCCTTTCTACGTCTGTAATCTCGGGAACAATCAGCATTCCACTAAACAGCTGAAGTATTCCCCTTTAAGCTACGTACCAAGATATCAGACTTCTTACGGCAATCCTCAATCACCGTGCATAAGCGTTTGGATTTTTGTTCTTCATCCGTGTTAGTCACTGACTCAAGATTAGAGCGAAACGTTAACGTAAATTTATTATAGTTAATAAATGCCTTCAATTGAGAAGTCGCTGGAGTTACAGGGCAATTAACATCCACAGCAATCGGCATGTGGTCACTAGAGGTGCCGCAATCAATTGTCGAGCAATTATTAACAAAAAGGCTGGGAGAGGTAAAGGTAAAATTTAACAGAGATTGAGTGTTTTTTTTTTTAGGAAAGTAGCCGAACCCGAATTTCTACAAGAAAATGTATTATGTGTGATCCAATCCCAAAGACGCTTGCCGCAACTATATGTCTTGTAGGCCCATGACACATGGTGCGAAATAAAATCACCAGCCAGAAGAACTGAGTTCTGACAATTAACTAATAGCAGATCTAGAGGTTTTGTAGCTTGTACACCGCTATGAAAATAAGCATTCACTAAGGAAAACGGACAGCGCCCTGGAATTTCAAAGTCTCGGGCCTATAACTCGCAATCTAGAGAAGATAGCTGGAAAGAAATCTGAGCCCGTGACAGAATTTTGTAGAGACAAATATATTTAAACATCCTCCTTTTGTTTGGCGACCTTGTCGGAATCAATGATAATTTTGTAAATACAAATGTTTATCGGCTGTTAGCCAAGTTTCTTGCAAAATAATGATATGCGGAATACACTGAGAAGAAATGTAAACTAAATCTGTTGAAGCTTTTAGAATTGAACGACAGTTCCATTGGATAACGTTTAGTGCCCCTATGATTGCGAAATCTGGGCAGCCGCAACTGCCTGCCCCAAAATATTCTCCTTTGGCTTTGATGGATGTAGAAGTTTCTTTGATTTTGGTTGGGACCGCGGAGAAGAATGGTTGGACTTGGGAGACACACCGCTTTAGAATTCTTACGTCTCAGTCGAGACCTTTCCGAAGGCATGTTTGCTATGACAGGGGCTGTTCCCGATTGCAGGGCTTGCGTTAGCTGAACTGCCAGAACGTTAGAAAAACAGTCTCTGACAGTAGCAACTATTCGGTTGACCATTTTAGTCATTGAGGCTTCCACTGCAGTCATTATCGCTTTTGAGATTGATGCATCCATAGGCACACCTGATGAGGCCGACACACCTGCCTAAACATGCAATCGCTCTTTAACTTGTGTTAGAACGTCAAGACGCGAACAGCGTTTTATTACTTCTACAATTTGAAGCTCCTGTTTTCGAGATGAACACTCCAAGGAGTTTGCAGCATGGGCTCCTCCACAAAAGCAGCATTTGTCGTTTTGCTGTGGACATGATGACGAATGATGACCATCGCCACATTTGCAACACCGAACGGAGAACGTACAACCATGAACACTGTGACCATATTGCCAGCAGTTAGTACACTGCAGAGGCTTAGGTTCAAGAGGATCCACACGAGAGATCAATGGCCATGCTTTTATCTCTGACGGGCATGAAGTTCCCGCAAATGTGGCAATCATTGGCTCTGTTGGTATCCGCGTATTATTAACATCCCAGCTGCAATGATACACGTCTACCACACCAGCCGCCGAAAGAAGGTCGAGGGTCTTAGCTGGAGTGAAAGAAGAGTCTATTCCTCAGAACAATGCTTTTGCGCATGCAAGATGAGAAGGGATAAATCTGCGCACCTGAAGCGATCCAAATAAATTGCATTTGAGCAGAAACGCAATTGAGGTCTGCGCATCGGCACAGTATCCCGCCAAGTCTAAACTGCCTCCCTTGCTGTAATCGAGTCATACAGGGAAGAGGCTGCCTGGAGAGCAGCTCGAACAGACCCAGGATTAGTCATTTTGATAAATCATCCTTAGGTACCACCGCTACAGGAATGTTTCGAACGTCAGACCGTTGGAATGCTTTCTGAGGTAGATCATTCATGAGACACAATGAAAGCCGACCAGGAAGAGCTGCCCTGGCCGGGACACTGCGTAGACATCACTTTACAGCTACAATCTCTCCGCGAGAGTTATCAATACGGTAAAAGGCGCATATGCGCAGGGGAAAACTGAAAAAGAGGATCAGCCGCATAATAATTGAAAAATTCACTCTTCACCGTCCTGCGCTGTTCTGCGAGTGCGGTACGGGCACGGGCGCTGGTAAGTGTTCTGGCAAGCACAACCGTTGCTTCAGCTTCGTCGTCTCTCTCTCTTTGTTATCCATCGCTGTCCTCTTCAACGGCATATACGTAACAATATTTAATCCCAGGGATGACAGCCGAACTATGGTGAAGGCGAAATGCAAACGCACCTGTTTGCTGCGAGATGTCAACGAAAAGTACAAAGCCTAGGCCGTCAACTTAATCTGGAGCCCTCCACAGCAGTATCGTTAATAGCTACATGTCACTTTGGCAAGTGAAACTCTACATATTCCATGTAGGATGTGTGTTTCTTAAGATTTTGCAACTTGTCATCTCTGTTTCGCGACATTTGGCTAATTGAAGTTATCAAACAGTTGTTAAAGACGAAACAGAAACTGTTCTTGACATAGTTTCCTGCTTGGATCCATTTCCTAATTGCACTTCTTTGAAACTTGCACCAATGCTGGACAGCTCAAATAGCAGGCAGTTGAATTCCAGGAATGATGTAGAGCCTGCATTTCAGTTCCGATTAAGGAAATGTAATGGTACCGATCCATGCGCCCTTACAGGCGCCCTTTCACAAATACATAATCAATTTTGTTAGTGTGATACTTATCACAGGTCGACGGAAGGCCATGCGGAGCCAGTTTGATATCCTTCATGAAGGCTAAAATAAAAATGTAGACCACTGCTGTCCCATGTCGAAAAAATCGGTCATTTTGTTAATGATCAACTGGCTATGAATAGTACCTTACTCAGAGTGATGAGGTATATAATATCTGATTTAACATCCAAAAACAACTATGGCTTCGGCCAATCACTTGATGAAACTAACGGAGACAGATGTCGCGCATCACAGACTGGTCGTCTCGCGCCATATCTTTACATTTGTTGCACTTCAATTTTGTGCCTTTCCGCTTTGCTTCAACTTTTTCCAGCACAACTAGTCACGTTTCTTTTGTGAAATATTTCTTATTCTGTTGAGAGCAGCGTCCTCATTAACGATGATCTCGGGCATTATCGATGCTATCATTTCCACATCTTCCTCATCTGGAAGAACAAAGAAAACGGCTTAAGCATTGAGCAGATAAATAAATCAAAGGGCACGGCAGCTGGGCTTGCGCACAGATGGATAATCCTCTTGTCTTCCTCGTGCAGATCATCGCCAGCCTGCTGGTGATACCGTCGGGATGCCATCAACCACGTCAGCATTTCCAGCCCGAACGTGTGCAAGTGCTACGGAACGACAGTTTTGCAACGCCCCCGGTCCTACGATCCACGGATGAATTTTGGCACCTACCATCGCCAACGACTAGCGGCAACGACTGTGTGGCCTTCAAGCCATGCGGAGCGGCGCTGCAAGCTTCTTGGACTATAAAAGACATGACCGAAGGATTTCGAACCAAAGGGCACGGCAGCTGGGCTTGCGCACAGATGGATAATCCGCTTGTCTTCCTCGTGCAGGTAAGAAAGCGCTTTGGGAAATGTTTTCGATCTAGCGAGCGTTGCCTTGTTGTGCTGCCGTGCCCTGCGGTACTTCTTGACACAGTGTGCGATGTGGTGCATGTGATGAAATTGTTACTGCTTGCGGGTGACGTTGAGAGTAATCCTGGGCCTGACATGGCAGAACTTTCGCAACAGTTACAGAATATAGCAGATGACATAAAGACAATAGAAGAAGAAAGGTTAACATCAATAGACAACAAACTAGAACGCCTTACTCTCCTTGAAGACAAACTTTCGTCATGTACCGATCATATTGCCAATCTTCAACAGGTCGTATTATCTCTGGAATTAAAGCTAGACGATCTTGAGAATCGCTCCAGAAGATCAAATCTTATTATTTATGGCATCCCTGAAAAGGAAGAAGAAAATAGCGAATCCCTGGAGCGAACTGTAAATGAAGAAGTTTTGAAAGAATCCCTAAAATTGGAAGAAGTTGCAATAGAACTCATTCACAGACTAGGTAGACCAACGGAAAACAAAACAAGGCCTGTAATACTAAAGCTTCTAGATTTCAGGGAAAAAACGAACATTTTGCGCAACTGTCACAAATTAAAGGGCACCGAGTTTACCGTAAGTGAAGATTTTTCGCTTCGTGTCCGCGAAATCAGAAAAAAAGCGATGGAAATACGGGAAACCAAGAAAAGATCGCGACGAGAAAGTGTCGCTGGTTTGCGACAAACTAAAAATAAACGGTGAACTTTATTTTTGGGGCAACGAAAATTGTGAAGTGTTACCAGTTGCAGCTCCTCCAGTTACACCTTCACTAACCGAGACAAAAACCAAAACACAGGTATACGGACTCTACGCTCGCGCCGTCCACAGCGTCCCAAATAACCTTCGACAACATTAATGCGCGTAGTATCATCAATAAGGTAGGTCCCCTAGAATCCTTATTATTATGTTTAAAGCCAGAATTCATGGCGATAACTGAAACATGGCTAACAAAAGAAATTAAAGACTTTGAAGTAATTCCCCCAAATTATTCCATATCACGCAAAGACAGGCCGACGCGAGGCGGAGGCGTGGCATTATTGATAAGAAAAGATATGTTTCCTTACGTTACCTGACGTTGAAGGGGTAGAAGCTATCTTTTGCAGACTCTGCTTTTCTGATTCTACCATCGTTGTGGGTTGCGTCTATCTTAGTCCTTGTTCTGACCCTATCATGCTCCAATCATTGTATACGTATATGCAACATCATGTTAAGGGGGCGAGACTAATACTTTTAGGTGATTTCAATCTTCCTGATATTAACTGGAACACCCTGCACCATAATTCACCTTGCGCCGATGTTGTTTTTGATATAATGCTTTCTTTTAACCTTTCGCAAATCGTAACAGAACCCACACGTGTACAAGGACCAGCTCCAACATTCTAGATTTAGTTTTCCTGAGTAGTCATTTCCCCCGTCAAGAAACCAATGTGGAAATTTTAAATGGCATGTCTGACCACAAACTAGTAATGTATTCTGTCCCGCATCACTAATGCGCCTTGTTTGCAATCAACAATAACGTATCCCGACTACAACCGAGCTGACGACACTACCATACTTGATACTTTATCGCACGAACTAACATCATTTCAACATCTCTCGGATGACATACACACTGATATAGAAACATTGTGGCAGAGATTTAAAAACGTTGTGTCATATTGCATCACTAATTATGTGCCTACCAAGACTAAGAGAATACGCAAACGTAATCCATGGATAACTCGAGCCGTAATTCATGCCAAGAGAAAAGTTCCACGACTGAAACAAGTGCAAAAACGCCATCCATCACCGAGAACAATTGAAAAATTAACCTTGGCTATCACTGATTTGAAATCTAAAATAAAAACAGCTAAAACATTTTACTTTACTAATACGCTGACTCGCTTCTTAAAAGGTGCTCCCCAAAAGTTATGGCGTCACCTGAGCTCTAAATCAAGAAATGAAAACCAAGCTTCTCCAGACGAATACCGAAATATTGCAGCCGCGCTGAATAACTACTTTACTTCTATCTTCACTACAGACAACGGAACTGCGCCTCGTACTAATTTTTGCTCCGGAAATTACCTAGAACCCCTTACCGTAACAGAAACAGGTGCCTTAAACCTCTTACTAAACTTGGACACAAAAAAAGGATCAGGGCCTGATGGAATCTCTAACATCTTCTTGCGTAGATATGCCGAATGGGTAGCAAAACTTTTAGTGGTACTCTTTAACAAGTCGTTGTCAGCGCACACCCTTCCTAAAGAATGGAAAATAGCTAAAGTGACACCTATACATAAAACAGGAAGCAAATCAGATCCCTCAAATTTCAGACCAATTTCACTAACCAGCACAGTATGCAAACTACTAGAACACATTATCTTAAAACACATAACAACCTACTTAGAAGAAAATCAAATTTTAACACCTCTTCAGCCCGGTTTTCGGAAAGGAGTTTCTACAGTCACACAACTAATCGAACTTACACATGACATATCCTTCGCCATTGATCAGCAGAAACAAATCGACCTAATTTTCTTAGACTTTTCTAAAGCTTTCGACCGTGTATCACACTCTAAACTTATTATGAAACTAACTGCAACCTTTGGAGCTGGCCCCATAGTAGATTGGATTGTTGGCTACCTGACTGACCGTACTCAATTCGTCGAAATTAACAACGCGAGGTCCGAAACAGCCAATGTAACATCCGGTGTGCCACAAGGCAGTGTTCTGGCCCCAGTATTATTTTTAATTTTTATAAATGACTTACCTACTAGTGTTTCTCACAATATTAAACTTTTCGCCGATGACTGTGTACTTTACCAGGAAATTAACTCTGTCAATGACCATATAACTTTAAATAACGCCCTAACAGCAGTGACAAAGTGGTGTGAAGAATGGCAAATGACTATTAATGTTAATAAATCAGTTACTTTATCCATAACCAGAAAGTTACATCGATCAGTTTTTCAGTACACATTAAACAACATTCCTCTTGCCTCGGTTTCCGAATATAAATATTTAGGCATAACACTGACCTCTGATTTCAGATGGGATTCTCATGTTAACATTGTCACATCAACCGCCTTAAAACAGCTATTTTTCATTAACAGACGCCTTAAACAAGCACCATCGGAAACAAATCTACTCGCCTATAAGACATTTGTCAGGCCAGTTCTAGAATATGCCAATGTTGTCTGGTTCCCTTTCACTAACAAGCTTACTAAACAAGTAGAAGCAGTACAGAGGAAGGCGGTCAGATGTATATATAACAAACAAACACAGGTTGACAGACTCACCAACAGAACTACTCAAACAGGCAGGACTACTCACCCTTCAAAACAGAGCAAAACTAGCGCGCCTTAAAACCATGTACCAGCTAATACACAATCACTTAAAAATCTACACTTCAAGATACATATCAAAACCACAAACACGACAAACACGTAATAATCACGCTCACACTCTAAACGAGTTTTCATTCCGTACTGACACTTTCAAATATTCATACTTCCCTCCTGCTATACGCGAATGGAACACCTTACACACATCCATTGTCAATAATTCATCATTAAATGCTTTTAGTACACGTGTGAAACATAGGCTACTTACATCTCACTAATTACTGTGTTCTTATGTCATTACGAATTTTTCTCCTTCCGTTTGTGTTTCACTTGTCGTATTATTTGTCCGCGAAAATCTTGTCATACGCTCCTCAGTCTGGTCTTATTGCTATAGTATAATTTGTTGTGCATAATTTTGGTATCATATTCTTTCATGTACTTGATTAATTGCCATTACTATATTTTGTACCTCTGTATTTTTATGCCCTTCCTGTTACGATCCCTGATGGGATTGACAGTATCGAATAAATAAATAAAATAAATAAATTACGGAGACACTTAATCTTCAATTGTAAGGGTATGATGCACCAGCGTTAATAGCTCTTGTCTGCGTATCCCACCGTAGATTCCCGTTAATATGCATGCTCTTTGCTACAAACTTGATCACTAATATCTTAATTCATGTCTTTGTTATCTCACGCACACTCATTAGCGTACGGTCATATGCTTCCCTGTTATGTGAAAGACAACCTGACATTGACCTCTGTAAGGATCGTGTTAACCAAACTGTACAAATGTGCCTCTGTGGCTTAGGAGTAACCTTCCTTACTCTGAGCTGTAACATCCCGGTCGGGTGCATTTTCACCTTGCCCGCATATTTCAAAATACCACTTTGTTAGCTCGAGATGGTAACTCCTGCCATGTCGTGTGGCTTCGAACGGCAACAATCAAAATTGGAGAAGAGAAGTCGAAACCAATAACCCTGGGAGACAGAGGCACCCCGCAAGGGTCGGTTCTTTCGCCGCTTCTCTTCAACCTGGCTCTCCTCCCTGTCCCGACTTTGCTTCAAGACATAGAGGCACAGATTACGCTCTTTACGCAGACGATATCACCGTGTGGACGTCGAGGGCGGGGTCGGAGAGTTGGACCGAGGAGACCCTTCAGAGAGTGACAAAGACCATGCACGAGTTCGCTCAATCGTGAGGCCTCAGCTGCTCGCCCCAGAAGTCGGAGTTACTTGTCATCAAACCAAGAAGAAAGAAAGGAGAACAAGAAAACGTCCGCATCACCATCGACGGCGCGAACATAACACCGATCACGCAAGCACGTATTCTAGGTGTCATCTTCCAGAACAACGGCAAGGCGGGGGCGTCGCTCGCCAAGATCAAGGTTTCAACGGAGCAAAATTCGCGCATGATCAGATGAGTAACGAACAGAAAAAGAGGATTCAAGGAGGACGATGCACTGACGCTCGTCCAGGCCTTCGTGACGTCGCGCATCGTTTACGCGGCGCCGTACCTGAAGTTACTCAAGAAAGACAGGGACCAGTTGAACATCATTATACGCAAGGCAACCAAGATGGCGCTGGGCATACCGACGTATTCTTCGACCGACAAGCTTCTCGGCACGGCCAAGCACAACGACGTTGAATAGTTAATAGAAGCTCATCTGTCTAATCAAAGAGTCCGGCTCAGTCAAACTTCGGCGGGACGTTGCGTTCTTGCCAAGTTGGGCTGGCAAGAGGCAGACCGGATGGAAACGGGACCGTTACCCAGGTTGTGGGCACATAAAATCGTGGGTAAGCCGCTGCCTCGAAACATGAGGCCGGGTCGTAACGACGGCCGCAGAACGGCTCGCATAGCGGCCTTGACGGATACATTAAAGAAAATAGAAGAACAGGAACAGGGTGCCACTCTCTTCACAGACGCTTCGTTACCCATGTTTTCATCGAAAGCCACGCTGGCAGTTACGACGCGGAATATGCTCGTAACCTGTGCCTCTATTGAGACGTCTTTTCCAGAGGTGGCAGAAGAGGCCGCGATAGCGCTTGCGCTCGCGCAGCCCAAAGTGGGAAGAATTGTCACCGACTCGCAAAAGGCGTATAACAATTACAGAAAGGGATGGGTGTCTCTCGCGGCACTAAGAATTCTCAAAAGTAAACGCGACTTTCCTGAAAGGAAAGTTGAGTTGATATGTACACCGGCTCACTGTGGGCTGGAGGGCAACGAGCTTGCCCACCAGTTCGCCCGAGAGATGGAACACCGGGCAGAGGAAGGTGAGCCACAGTCCATTACTAGTTATAAGAAAATTACGAACTATTACAAGACGGAGAGGCGACGTAACCCCGACCCTCACAAATCGCTTACCAGAGAACAGCAAGCGATCTACAGGCAGATACAGGCAGGATCCTTCCCGCACCCTTACCTTCAACACAAGATGTACCCGGAAAGGTACCAGAAGGAATGTGATTTCTGCAAGACTGAGATAGGCACGCTCCAACATGTCATTGGAGGATGCAACTTCATCAAGGAAATCCCCCCACCTCTTACCTGCCCCACTACCCCACACCCCATCTCTCATCCTTCTTTACCGAGCGATGGGAGACCTTGCTAGCCAGCCCCGCCGTAGAAGACCAGCTCGTCCTGACCTCCGGGGGCCAGGCGGCCAGGGATGCATATGGGTCCCGTGAAGAGAGAACCACTCCCATCGACGGCGTCTAAGCAAACGTCGTATTTAGCTCGAGCAAAGAAAGTTGTTTTTCTCTCTCTCTCTCTCTCTCTCTTCGTGATATTTAGCTTGTGCACAGGGTACATCTGTAAAATGTCGTTATGCTGGTTATCATGCACGGAAAAGACATTTTCGCAGAAACATTGATGACAAATGGTGAAGTGGTGTATTACACATTCTAACATGTATACCTATATGCATGCAAGGACGCGTCATCATCTCGTAGCATGATCAGGAGCTGTGTCAGTGCCTGCTGGTACGTGACACTTCAATGCCCACGAAATTAGGACCACCTCAGACACCGGTCGTTGTTTCCACGAGACTTGTTCCACGAGACCTGTATATCTATATATCGACATGGTTTGCTTGTATGGGCCAGAGTTAAATTCAAACATGATGTCACACAACTTTCCCGATTATATATTTAACAGCAGTTTCGGACGGTACACCGTCCTTCTTCACGCTAGAATTGAGAATTAAGAATAAATTCTACACTGAAGGACAGTCCACCGTCCGCAACTGTTGTTGGAATAAAATAAATAATCGGGAATGTACATACATACATACATACATACATACATACATACATACATACATAC
>JAJIZL010039451.1:0-33753 GCA_023969395.1 Amblyomma maculatum
TGTGTGTGTGTGTGTGTGTGTGTGTGTGTGTGTGTGTCAATGTGTATATACATGCCGTGCATTTGCCAGTTCATTCACTCGCTAAACACAGTATATACGAGTGTGGCGACTTACATAAACATCCATCGCATGAATGCAATTCTATAAATGGTTCCGCCACTAGCCACAAGATTATTGCTGACTTGGATGTGTGTCACGATAGCTATTTTGTTCTGGCATGGTTTTAAAGCAGCCTTGGATCGTAAGCACGCAATTTAGATAGAGGAGAAGGGTAATCGTGGCACGCTCAGGCACCTCTACCGTCATATGAGTATATGCGAGGTTTTCGGAAGTGATCCCGTTTAAAACGGATCAGCTTATCCGATCGAAAGTGAGAAGCTATTAACTCGTTTGTAAACTATAACGCGGCCCACCATAGCATAAATGTGCGCAATTACCACGCGAGTTGCAGCTTATTTGTTTCACTTGTTTGCATATGCTACAGACTGGGTGCAGTGCTTTTATTTTTAATATTTACTACTATGCCTATACACGCAGAGGGCCAAGACGAGCAAGTGGGTTAATTCAAACAAATTGTGATTAGACTATCGAATAACTCCACTATCATACACGCCTTCCACACTAGTTAGCAATTTTTCATTAACTTTCAATGGTACGCCAAACTTATCAGAACATGTTTGGCACTAAACCTCCGCCGGTTGTAATGATACTAGCCACTTTCTGAACAAAATTACGAGGCAAACACTGTGAGCAATTTAAAAACATGTTTATTTACAAAACTCATGAGGTGGACAAAGAGAAAAACAATACGGGCAAGCACAATCAAGACGTACACACAAACATTTCGTTATTTACAAAGTTCAATCACAACATGATGACTACTTGAGTAGTTTTCCATTCGCAAAGATAAAACTCGCAAGACTAAACACGCAGCTCCTATCTTGTTCAGCAGTTGTTTTTTTTTTCAGTAAGCATCTTGATCAATTACTATTTTTCCTGCGTTGATACGCTGTGGCCTAAGCAACGTTTCTATGATTATCTTTGTTGTTTCAGTGGCTTGGTCCTTCCTTGCTGCACAAAGCTAGAAGAGAGCACCTCTCGAAGTAAGCAACATAAGCTAGCGACATGTACCTCCACTGGAATTTGTTATATTTGCAAGCAAGCGCAAAAGCCTTAGGATTAAAAATGTGGAGGAAAACGAATGTCTCATCAGTCCACCAAACTGAAACAAGACCTTACAGCTGAGAAATATGCATGCCTTTGACGCGTCGAGCATACGCTGGTAATGTTGATTGACTGCCAGCTTTACGATTGACCGTTAGGCACTCAAACACTACCACCTACACGAGGTAGTCTTGAGGAGCAAAGCAACGCAGACTATCTATACGAGCACAATGCGGAAATTCCAAGTAGAATGGAACGCATTATGTAAACGCAGCAAGAACATCGGCACTCCGCTTCGGTAGTAAACACAACACTTAAATTGTGAAACATTTCGGACACACCTTGCGGTCAGTCTTTGCTGCAAAACCAGCTAAAAATGAAAGGCTACGTGACACGCTCGTAACAAATTTTTCGTCAATCTACACGCGCAAAAATCGAGAGAACCACCAGCGGAGATACGCCGCGAGCGGGCTGGACGATGCATCGACGCCTTAAAGTCCCCAGGGGCATTACGACGCCTAGGTGCGCACTGCCGCCTGGTGGCGCCTGGAGGAACTGACAAACTTAAAACAATTGGCTGGGGCGCGCGCCGATTGGAACAGCCGGAGAGAAACACGCGCGCGGAGGTGATCTCGGAGGCCATGGGCGAAGCCCCATCGTTTCACATTTCACCACCATGCCAGGAATGCGGCTCTGCCATCGCGCGGCGAAGCTTGAACTTGGGTTCCCTATATTACCCTCCTGTCTCACACGCACACGAGTTCCCTTACCTTATCTTGTTACTTGGGGTGGTGGCGGCGAAAATATTTTAATCAAATTGTTTAGGAGGTTGTAGCGACAGAGGGAGTCCTCGGACCGGAACTCCATTTGCGTAGGCTGCTGCCCACGCTCTTTTGACAAACTGTTTTCGACTCCCCACCCCTCCTTCGTTCACCGGTTAATAATAGTGACGTATGATCTCACCCGAGCGCTACCCTAAATCGTAACCTCATTGTACGCCCTACCTTGTGCGCTCTGCAGGCCTACACTACACTACGGAATGCAATGGAAATACACTAGTCGTTAGTTCCAATCGCTATCGCAAACTAGCCGCAAAATTTACTACCGAAGAGACGCTACATAAGAAGCGAAATTGTACCACAGCCACTTAAATGCTGCGCAAATAACGTTTGAGTTATAATTTTAATACATACTGATTCACGTGAAATTGAAATGGGTCGGTGCTTTACGGGAGTTATTATAGAGCAACACAGGCTGTGCGAGATACCTTAGTGGAGGGCTTCTCAAATTCCAGCCAAATGATGCTCTTTAACGAGCAATGACTTGGTTGGCTCATCGATGTAACATCCGAAAAAAAAGTAACTGAGGCGGCGAGTCACGCGGTAGTGGTGTTCTCCAAAGATTTTAGCCACCTGGATTTCTTTAACGTGCACTGGCATCGCACTCTACACGGGCGGCTAGCTTTTTCGCCTCCATCGAAAAGCAGTCACCATTGCCAAAATTACATCCCGCGTGATTTATTTTCCCGTTAACTCAATGACGGCGTTGACTCCGACTTTTCTCTGACAGGGCTTCTTCATGCTGTTTGCAGGTCAAGCGCTGTGCCATCGTCCTTATCGTTTTCGGGCACCCACATGATAACCTCATTTTGCTTTGAAGCCACAGCTTCACTACGAAGTCTTTTCGAGCAGTCAGCACTACAGAGGTTTTAACCTTCAAGTGACATTGACAGATACTGCGCCTTTTATTTCCTATATATCAATTTACAATATAATGATAATAATAATTGGTTCAGAGAAAAAAAAAGGCACACTATCTGTCGCACTTGTGTGGACACTTGCAGACAGCCGTAAGAGAAGGGAAGAAGGTGGGAGGGAAGGCGGAAGAGAGAAAGAGAGGCCGTCGTGAGGTCTCCGGAATAATTTCCACCACCTGGAGTCTTTACCACGGTTGATTGATTAAATGTCTTTTATTGAATGGGATGGCTCATGGCCATGGATTGGGTAAAGGGGAGTAGACAGAATCTTCATTGTTAGGTCGTCAATCAAACGATATTACTCTAACCAGCCTTCTTTGTCTTCAAGATACACTAACCAAAATTGGCTTCGAGCTCGCTCCACATAAAACAGAATTGATTAGTATCTATGGAAAACATAAAATCAACGCCAATATGCAGATTCATCTTCACATCGGAGGTAAGATCATCACCTCCTCAAATGGGCAAATCCGCATTCTTGGCCCGCCCATATCAAGTTGCAACAGTCCCCAGGAATGGGTTCATCAGCTAAAACGCCTGTGGCCAGCACTGCTACACACTATTCGTCGCCTGTCCAACCGGCACGGCGGTGCGCGGCAACATGCCTGCCGTGAGATGGCCCGAGCAGCGGCGGTCGAAAATATCCTCTACGGCACACCTGTCCTCCAACTGTCGAAGACTGACTTCGCTAAGGTCGAACGCCTTCGTCGCGCAACACTACGCACGATTACCAGTCTACCTAAGCACACTCCTACAGCCGAACTTGAGCGCTTGGCCGCTAGCTCTTGCACCGCTCGCTACCATCGTTTCCGAGTTACAGACGCGCCATCGAATACGTCTAGAGATCACTGTCCAAGGGCATCACCTACTGGCCTGGGTGAACAGCATAACGACAAAACACCAGCCCTAAATGCATCTCTTCCCCCTTGGGAATTGCCAGTAGTCACACGCCTCCATCGCCGACCTATAAACCGCGATTTTGTCATTCCCCGGGAGCTCATCGCTGCCCATCACCGACTAGAGCGAATCCCTGATACCACTGACATATACACCGACGCTTCGATTACAAGCGAATTTGCATCTATGGGCTGGGCATTCGATGACAACCCTTCCCTTTCAGGCGCTTATGTTTGCCACCTACCTCAAGGTACCCCTCTTCATGCTGACCTCCTCGCGATTTGGGGAGCATTGTCAGGAATGCCTTGCACCGGACCTGGTTCAATACGTATTCTTACTGATTCCTATGATGCTTACAAGGAAATCGCTACTCCGGGTTCGCGAGATGCAACTGCTACGGCCATACAGCGCCTCCTTAAACGCCCACAAATTCGCGACCAGAACTGTCGTTATTCAGTGGACTCCAGGTCACTCGGACGAATCAGGGGGCCATGCGGCTGTACATGCCGCGGCTGCCTTGGCAGGTGGGATGCCCACATTTACTTCTCCACTCCCCTCGCTTCATCCTTACTCGACCATGGGCAGACAACACAACCCCTTACCCTTATGCACTATACTCGGATCAGTGTTCGTAGCCTCAGTCAGCATCGCATGCAGGTGGCCACACCAGACCCACCTTTTACGCAAAAAAAGCCCACCTCACCTGAAGTCAAGAAGTCTTTTTGAATAAGCTCATCACTCATGCGGCTTACACGCCACGTATTATGGCCCGATGGCATCAGTATACAGAGGAAATGATTACGTGCCCCCACTGTACGACTCTAGCGCGCGGCGGCATATCTCATCTACTCTGGGATTGCCTTGCTTTTTCTACTGGACGCTCCGAGATCAAACCCTACCGCCTGAACTACCGCTCCCTTCAAGAAACTGATGCTAACACACAAATGATATTTTCCAAGTCTTTAACATGTACTGACATAGCGGAAGAGAAAGCAGCATTAGGTTAGGTATAGTAGGTAGTTAGGTAGAACTTGAGGAGCTAATTGGTGCATAGCTTTGCTTGCCCTTACCAATAAAGGTATAGCAGGTCTTTGTGTGACACTATATTTACCCTTCAAGTGACATTAACTTAACGAGGTGGGGGTGGCCACGATTTCGTGATGTTCACCCGAATATATACTGCATCTTCTTTTCCCAAAACCTAACACAAACGGAGAGGTATTGAAACAAAGAGGCGTTCATGCTGATAGAGGCAAAACAAAGAAGCGTCCACGTTGTTGTTGTTTTTGCGGCTCTAGGAAGAAGGAAAATAAAATGCACGGGCCTGCTACTGGCTCTGTAGCTGAGCCACCTCCGCTGCCTCGTGCGGACAGAACAGAGAAAGTAGAGAAGGAAAGAAAAAGAAGAGGAAGATAAAAATGCGCGCCTCAACAGCCGTCATCCAACACCTAAGTGGTGGCGAGTGCCCATGACGGCCTACAATTGATAAAAATTTTGTGGCTGGCTAGCCCCCTCCGCAAGCGGCCTAGCGTCCCAGCCCCGTGGAACCAGTCTCCTGAGCATACGCCTAATGCGAGTGTATAAAGTTTGTTACATGTTCATTAAACGTCAGTTGAAGTCTAGCGTGCTGTCCCGTCGGTACCTTTTGTCGCTCTCCTTTGTGTTTTTTCCACGCTAGTTGCAATGTCGCAGTCATTAACGTGGAACCAGGAACAGCCACCCTTCACCACATAATGCCCCCCCCCCCCCAGTGCACGTTTAAAAATATACACCAAAAAACTCAGTTGATCGAAATTACTCCGGAGACCTCCACTACGACATCCCTTTATCTATTTATTTATTTATTTCAAATACCCTAAAAGCCCAATAGGCTTTTAGGGGGAATGTGGAAGCAAATCAGGCTAGAACAAAAACAGGATAGCAGATGATGTCATGGTGGTATGTGAGGGAAGCATATATCTAGTCATAGTAATCTTTATACAAATTTAAGAAAAAATAGTGGGGCAAACAACATTTTAACATAATCATAGAACTGTGAAAAGAGAAAAATGTGCAGCGATGTCAGCAAAAAGGAAAAACATGCACATCACGCTTGACAGACACTACAAACTGACCATGAATACAGAAACTAAAACCAGAAAAAAAGATGATAAATGAAACATTTGAGATCTCACCGACTCAGAACACAGATGACACCGAAAAAATCAAGGAAATGAAATTCTTCACAGGGAACGACAAAACCTCACAAATTGACTACGATGCGTTTGAAGAAGCTAGATATGCTGTTTGAAGCTCTGATAAATCAGTCAAAACAGCGATATTTGACGCCAACTGATTCCAATCATTTATTGCTAAAGAATTTGGGGAATATTGTTATTTTCTGTTCATGTGAAAATTTGGAGCATTTTGTTTGCATAGTCAAGGCGGTATGAGACGTGAGAAGCAATAAGATGGGAGCGAGCAAATTCCTTATTGCTATAGTATAATGTGTGAAGAAATGATAATCGCGCAAACTTCCTTCTGAAAGAAAGTGTAGGTTTAAAACATCTTTAATTGATGATACGTTCTGAAGTGTTGAGTAGGATGGTGTAATGAATCTTGCTGCTTTATTCTGGACGTATTCAAGAAGATCAGAAAGGGAGTCCTGGTGAGGACGCCATATGACGGAAGCATATTCTAAGGTCGGTCTTATCAGTGTAGTGTAAGCTTGATGTCTTGTGTTAGAATTTGCGAGGTGTAAACGGCGCCTTAGCATGCCAAGTTTTCTAAACGCTTTGCCGGTGGTGAGGTCTATATGAGCATCCCAAGAGAGATTAAAAGGCCAGATATCTTATATGAGAAACAGATTCAACAGCCTTATCACTGATTGTGTACATGCTAAGTAGCGGTCCTGGAAGAGGCGAAAATCTTGTATGTTTAGTTTTTTCTTCATTAATTTTCATTTGCCAAGTATGACACCATTCAGTTAGCCTGTTTAGATCGGACTGGAGCGTGTGTGCATCTTCCGCGTTAGATATCGTTTTATAGATTACGCAGATTACGCAGCCTTCCCACCTCCCAGGTGCCTCGCTTTTCTTACGGCGCGCTTCAGGTGTCCACAGAACAAACGTGACAGACCTTGCGCCTTCCATTTCCTGTGAACCAATTATTATTATTAAAAGTATGAAAACAAAAATGCTGATGGAAAAGCGGGTGCTTAAGAGGCTATCGCTGAACACTCACAGCTTTCGCTCTATCGTTAGATTCAAGCCATACTTAAACGCCTTAAATGTTTTACTCTGCAGCATTTCGAACGCTGTCCACCAGACGCTGCTAACCAGAGGGGTGGCGCTCAAAGAGCGACCTGTCGGTCTGTATACCTAGCGTCGATGTGGTAATGATTTCTGCGCACTATGTTATCTCCATAACTAAAATAAGTTATCGCCATAACTAGCGCCATAGCTATAACTAAACAACTTGGCGGAGGCGATAACAATAAGTGTGCTCGTCGATCATCGAACTAAGAATGCCGGGGGCTGGGACAGGCAGGTGACCGACGCTTGCGGTGGGGGCTAGCCTGCCACTAATTTTTATCTGTTGTAGGCCGTCATTTCACCCGCCACCGCTTTGGTGGTGGTGGACGACAGCTTTTGTTGCGGCGTGAGTCATTCTCTTCCTCATCTTTTTTCTTTCTTGTCTAATTTCTCTTCTGTCCGCACGAGGCAACGAAGGTGGCTCAGCTACAGAGCCAGTAGCAGGCCCGTGCATTTTCTTTTCTTTCTTCCTACAGCCACAACAACCACAACAACAACAACAAAGAATGCCCGTCGCACCCATCAACGCTCGATTTAAAGGCGGCTGGCAAACATCGAGATAAAGCCACAAGCGGTGGCTACCTAGCTTGAGCATTGCAGAAACGCACGCGAGTGGCCAGAGTATTCGAGATGCATCTCAGCGCACCTTACGTGATTTAGAAACTGATAAAGCAGAGTGTCGCGATAAAGAGCATAAACAAATAAAGAATATAGAATTAATATGCGAGCCAGATTGAGAGGGATAAAGCCGCATGCCGGCGGCTGCTAAAAAATAACAAATAGAGCTTTGAATATTTCGCGTAATTAGTAGGCATTACGAAGGCGTTTTCATAAGGAGAAGAGAGAGAGAGAAATAACATTTATTGCACCCGTCAAAAGGTTGGTGAGGATCCGAGGCGAAGGTCTGTCCCAACCATGTCCTCGCCCTCAGCCGTCGACCTGGATCCCTTGGATCTTAGCAGCGGCCAGAGCAAGACGGATGACTTCTCGTTTCCCTTTTTAGTCCTGCTTGAGAAGTAGTGCCTCCCAGGACACATCTGGTCGGTCAGGTTCTCCAAATCTAGGACACGTCGATATCATATGAATCATGTCCGCTATGCCATCGCAACGTTTGCACCTGGGGCTAAACATTTCCGGGTGCCACTTACTGTAAAGCTGGGGATTCGGGAATACTCCAGTCTGTAGCTTACGCCACATAACCTCCTCGCTTTTGGTGAGTTGCTTACACGCTTTTGGTAGTACTGATCTGCCTAATTTGTAATGATTTAGGATATCTTGGTAGATGTTAAGGTCATCGTCGAACTGCAGGGGCTCCTCATCACGCAAGGGGTACGGGGGTGCGCATAAGTCGGCACTGGGATCCCAGAATGTAGCTAATCCTCGGGCGAGTACGTGCGCTTTCTCGTTCCCCCTCAACCCCTGGTGCGCCGGTGTCCAAATGAGCGCGACCTGCTCTGGCGGTGGTGGACCTCTGGCCAACACTCTTGCTGCTATGGCCGAAATGCGGCCCGCGTCAAAGTTTCTAATCGCTGATTTTGAGTCTGTAACTATAATTTTGACCTCTTGTTGTGCTAGAGCTAGCGCGATGGCCACTTCTTCGGCCTCCGTTGTGGTCGAATTTCGGGTGCTGCAGCAAACTACCGAGCCTCCGTCTTCTCTAGTTGCTACTGAAACACGTCCCCTACCGTTCGCGCATTGTGCGGCATCTGTATATAAGACGTCCTGTCTTCCCTCAAAACGGGCTTGCAGCGCTGTTGCTCTATCACTCCTTCGGCTCTCATGGTAAACGGGGTGCATGTTTTTGGGGAGCGCAGGTATTTTTAATTTGTCCCTAACCTGTCTAGGTACTTTTTTCTGTATGTCTGGAGCATGCTTGCGGCTCATACCCCAGTTTTTCCAAAATTCTCCGACCAGTACGACTGCGCAACGGTCTCTGGTATTGTGAAGTGCTTGCAGCTTCAATCAGGTCTTCGAGGGTATTGGAGACCCCTAGTCTCATAATCTTGTTTGTCGAGGGTGGTAAACCTAGTGCCGTTTTTATCCCTTTACGAATGAGAACGTCAAGTTTCTCCTTTTCTGCTTTGTGAAGCCGTAAATACGGTGGCACGTAGACTATCCTACTGATTATAAAAGATTGAACTAGCCTAACGAGGTTAGCTTCTTTCATGCCCGCATGTTTGTTTGCGATCCGCTTCAGGAGTCTACAGGTTTGACTGATGCTAGCGTCTAACCTCTGCATAGTTTCCGAGTTCCTGCCGTTGGCCTGAATTCGTAATCCCAGAACTCTAATGGTTGCCACCGTTGGTATAACGTTACCGTTGCTCCTGAGTGTTATTTCCGGGTTATCCTGCTTTACAAGCCGACGATGGGGCGATCGCATTGACGTCAGAACGACCGCTTCCGATTTCTCGGCCGAGCATCTGAGCCCGATCGGTTCTTAGTATTTTTATATAACTTTTATTGCCCGCTGGAGTGTCTGTTCAATTTCACCGTCACTGCCCCTGCACATCCACATAGTCAGGTCAGCTGCATATAATGTATGGTGTAGCCCTTGGATTTCCTCTAGTTTTGCGGGGAGACCAATCATGGCGATATTAAACAGCGTCGAGGACAACACCGATCCCTGTTGTGTGGCTGTTTCCCAGTCGAATACCTTCTACTGTGTGCCCCCATACTGATAGTTGCCGTTCTATCGCTGAGGAAGTCGCGTATGTAGTTGTACGTGCGAATTCCGACATCTAATGCACTGAGATTCTGCAGAATAGCAGAGTGATTCACGTTGTCAAAAGCTTTTGACACGTCTAGACCAACCATCAGCCTGGTGTCTACTGTTAAATTGTGTATGATCTGTTCTTTCAGCTGCAGCATGACATCGCATGCGGCCAAATGCGGTCTAAATCCTATCATGGTGTTCGGGTAGATATCGTTGTCCTCCAAATACCGGTTCAGCCGGGCCTGAACAACATGCTCCATTAGTTTCCCCACGCATGACGTGAGCGAAATCGGACGCAAGTGTTCGAAACCCGGCCGCTTCCCCGGCTTCGGGAGGAATACGAGGTTTGCGGCCTTCCATGTCGCCGGCAGCCGACCGGCCTCCCAACACTCCTGCATGGATGCTGCGAGGTGTCGGATCGACGCGTCATCCAAGTTTCTTAGCATTCGATTGTGGTTCGGACAGAGGTCCGGATCTGCAGCAGTCTTTGTTCTCAGTCTATTTATTTCTGGCCGGACTTCGGCAACCGTTATCGGGCTATCTAGCTCCGGGTTTTCCTGGCCCTTGTAATCAGGCATTTGTTGGCCTATACCCTCTGCACAGTTCAAAAACCGGGCTCGGACTTGGGCTATGAGAGTAGCCGCGGTCCCATCAAAGGTGTGTATTAGCCTGTGAATTTGCTGCCTGGCCGCCAGTTTAGATTTGTCGGGATCTAGACGATGCCGAAGTAAGTGCCACGTACTTGCCTTCCCGATATTCCTGTCCAGTTTTTCACAAATGTTGCCCCAGTTTTGCCTCATTAAAACGAGCGCATATTCTTCAATTTCTTTGTTAAACACTGCAAATTCTCTGCGCAAGTTCCTATTCCCTCTTTTCTGTGTGAGTCTCGTTTCTAGATCCTTCTTCTTACGCCAGAGCCTGACCATATGATGGTCTACTTCTTCAATGTCTTCGTCAACCTCCACCTCCTCCGTTGCTTCGTTGACCGAAGGAATGACCTTTTTATTCCAATCGTCAATGTTACTTATGCCTTCCTCGTCACCTGTGCGGCCATTTCTCTAAAGCCTCCCAGTTCACCAATGTTGCCTTTTTGGTGCGGACGACCGGTGGGCCGTTATCTACTACGATTTCTATAATTTTATGGTCGCTGCCTAAATTTTCACCTGTGTTGCACAACGTGGCGTAAATGCAGCCTCCGGTTAGAGTTAAGTCCGGAGACGTGTCTATCGAAACGCTGTTACCCTGGCGGGTTGGTTTCAGGGGATCCGTCAGAAGCAATAAGCCATTCTGCTGAATGCTGTTCCATAGTTCGCGTCCTTTTACCTGCGTGTATCTATACCCCCATGCCGTGTGATGCGCGTTAAAGTCCCCTACTATCAACAGGGGTCCTCCTTTAGCGATCACGCGCGCTTTGGCGAATAGCTCATTGAAGTTGCATTGACGTTTTTGTCGAGGCGGGCTATATACATTGAGAATGAATAGACGAATTTTCTTTTTGGTGGGATTATCTCGATTACTATATGGTCAACATTTGTTGTTCCGGTATTATGCTGCAGCACCGTTATATTCCTTTTGACAAGGGTGACCACTCGCGTGTTGTCATCTCGTCCCGCGTATGATTTGTAACTCGCTAGCTTAGCGTGCTTACTGCACTCCTGCAATGCGATTACTTCGGGTTTGTCAATGTTGGTTAAAAAAGTTTCCAGTGCCGCGCGTTTGCGACTGAAGCCCCTACAGTTCCACTGCCAAATGGTGTTTCTACGGTGATGCAGAGCCATTTTTAATGTTATGAATCTCTTGGTAAACCAACTGAATTCTCTCGTCTCTCCTAGCCATTTCGACCCGCATCTCTGCCATAGCACTGTTCAGGCGTTCTAATGCGGTCATAACTTGTTGTTAGAAAATTTTGTCGTCGTCTTCTTTTTAGCGAATCGTTTTTTCAATCCTTGGATGCGGGTTTCGAGATCCGGCTCGGGACCTCTTTTCTTTTTTTGCTGCAGAAGGACTGTCCCTAGGGGTCTTTTCCTGTTCTTTCTGCGGTGCCTCTGCTACCGGCATTTCGGTCTCCATTGGCTGTGAAATTTTGCCTATCGCAATTATTTGTTCCTGCAGTGCCTTAACTTTCGCCTGTAACCCCTGATTCTGTTTTTTTTAGAGCCTGAACCTCAGCTGAGTCCTGAGAGTCACAACTCACTCCTTTTGATGGTGTCTGCGGCGGTTTCTGCTGCTGCTGCTGCTGCTGCTGCGGCTGTTGCTTTGGTCGAGAGCCCTCCATTATCGTCTTGGACGACGGCGGCTGCAGTCGCGGGAACGAAGAGGAACGGGTTCTTGTACGGCTTAGAGACCAGTTGTGGGACTCACTACGCCCATCGCGACGACTAAAGCGGACCCGTTGCAGCTTCTCGGCCTCCTCCTCGGCGGCTAGCTTCTTTTTGGCTGCCTCCTCGGCGGCTAAATTTGCTTCCCACTTTCTCTTGATAACGTAGGGTGTACGGAAGAGTTCTTTGCAGCGTATGTCACCCGTTAGGTGGCCCTTTCCACATAGGCGACATTGGGGAGTGCACTGGTGATCTTCGGGCGGTAATACCACCCCACAACTACGGCACTTAGGTTTTTCACTATCGCACACATTTAAGCGATGACTAAGTTCCCCACATCTGAAGCAAACTTCATATCTTTTTTCGAACAATATAAGCATGCCTTCAATCCTAACAAATCTTGGGACTTCAGGTTCCAAAAAGGTGGTAATAATAGTGGAAGTCTTCCCCATCCGCCGCACCCCAGCGACCATTGGGTTCTGTGGATCCTTCCTTAATGCTCTGAACAACTGTTCTTCCGTGAATGTATCACAGATCCCATGGACGACTGCTCGGCCGCAATCCTCCGGTGCGATCAGATTGGCCACCACTTCATGCTCCTTCTCATCGAGTTTAAAGCAACGGATTGCGGCTACCTTCACGCCTCGACTAAAGTCCAAGGAATGAAAGAGCACCGTACCTTGCTTTCCGTTGACACACCATGAGTCCAGCTCCGACCAGCTGATTTTGGCAGCCATGGCGAGGGCCTGACTAAGCAGCGCGCCCGACGTGCGTTTAATGACGGCTAGACCTTCACGAGGCCTAATAATCACCTTGATACCTTCTTCCGGGAACCTCGGAAGATTAATAGCTATTGACCGTTCAGCCAATTTTCTTCTAGCTGCTTTAGCAGCGCCATGAGCGGCTTGCCCGTTTGGAACGCGGTGTTGCACCACCTTGTCTTCCTTGGAATCATTCAGATGCGTCGGCTTGCTTTTCGATTCAACCTTTTTCCTGAGCGTTTGTACCCAGGTGCTGTCGTAGTCTTCTGGATCGAGGTCAGTACCTTCTACGGTCACATGCATCGTCATTTTTGGTCCACAAACGCGGCGGTAGACCGGCGGTGAAGGGGCCCCCGGGCCGGTGTCCTCGGCCGAAGCCGCGCTAGGCCAAACGGGCGCTAGCGTTTCGCAGGTGGTCCGCACAAGACCGACAATAAAAACTAAACTGCTGCACTCACAGTCATAAATTCGGTGTCCACAAGATCACGACGCCTTCCGACGCACAATGGCACCACTGAAACCAAATTCTGATGAAAATTTCTGGCACATCGAGACAAAAAGTGTGGAGCCGACGCAAAACACGTCCGCACTCCTCAGCCCCTGGTTGGAAAACCCCTTCATGAGGAGCATCGGTATAATAATGGCGTCGTCGTTACTTGTCGTCGGCGGCGGAGGGTATTCGTCTTTTCGCCGTTGAGCCACCTAAGGTAGTGGAAATCCTGCCTCGACGGATAAAATGCAGCAACCCCAAGCTATGAACTACACCGCTACCGCAAGCCATCCTGCACCACGACGCGACCCATAAAACCCCATCGAAACGTACAAGCTCCACCCGAAAGCCACCTCCTTGCGGCCGCCGGCTAAGTCTACGCAGAAGGAAATGCGACGCCTGGAGGACGTCCAATAACCGACCACTATGCTTCCATTGTGGTGAGGCTGAACAGAACTTCCGTCACATGCCCATACAAGTGTATCGGCCTGCGGGCTTTCGCCATCGACGCCCCACCACCCCACCCCATCCTGGCGAACGACCGCAGGAAATCGATGACTTCTTGTGTAGGAAAGTCATCAAGCCGTCGGTATCGCTCTCCATCGCTATACAGCGCCATATTTGCGTCGCCGGGCTTCAGGTACGTGCAAGAAAGATCCCCTAGGTCCCGTAGAGGAAACTGAACGCAGCAACCTTTGGAGCTGAGGTAGCTCAGCGGCGAAACGACGAAGATCCTCCGCCGCCGACGACCACTAACGACGACACCGTTGTTATGCCGATGCTACTTTGAAGGCACCCTCGACAGTCACGCGCTCAGACACTAAGGCGACATCCCCTCTAAGTATGACGGCAACATTGAAAACAACTCGACCGGACTCCAAGTTGATGCTGCCGTCCAGTTAAGTGACAACGGTGTGCCCTAGCCGCAACCTGAGCAAACGACGAAGAGTAGAGATCGATCACCAAAACCAACATGCAGTACAAGGACACAAACAAGTGACTTCGCCGTTGGTGTCGATGGTCGCACGGTTACCGCCCTAGTGGACACTAGAGCCGCCTATTCAATCATCAATGGATCATTCGCCACCCGTCACATCCACTAGATATCATGTGGTGGTGATAAGGCCGGTAATAACAAATGATGAGACTGGGAGTGCACTACAGAAACTTTATTGGGCAGACTTGCGCCCGCAAAATAACTAAATAACTCGGCGGCGGCGATAGCAACAAACGTGTTCATCTGTCGTCAAACTAAGGATGCCCATCGTACGCGTAAACGCTACATTTACTGGCGGCTAAGAAACACCGAGCTAAAGCCGCAAATGGTGACTAGGACAACCTGGAACATTGCAGAAATTCACGCTGGTGGTCAGAATATTTGAAATGCTTCTCAGCACATCTTACGGGACAAAGAAACTGATAAAGCTGAGTACAACGACAACGAGAATGAACAAAGAAAGAATACAGATTTGATACGCGTGCCAGAATAAGAGTGAAAAGGCCGCATGCCTGCGGCTGCTAAAAAAAGAACAATGAAAAAATAGAGCTTTGAATGTTTCGCGGCAATATTTTGTTCTGATTTGCTTGTTCTGACTCCTTGCATGGAGTAAAGAAGAAGATGAAGGAGATGCCTGCTGTCTTATTATTTTGTACTCCGCACATATGGGCTCTAGTTAGCTATATACAGTTCCGCGGCATTCACCAAAGTAGTTCATTTACCGTAAGTCGCAGTACCTTCATACGCTGATTTTGTGAACTAGACTTCATTACTAGTCACAGATTGATAACACGAGGCGATACCTATTTATCCTAGTGCTACGTAACGCGTAAAACACTCAAGCGTTTATTTCTCCGTCTAGAGCAACACATGATGAAATGAAAAGTTATATTTCTGTCTCAGACACATGAAAATAGGCCTACTGAATTCACGTGTGCTATAGGAAGGATATAGGACCTCGCAATTTTAAAACAACAACAGTCGCAATTAGATTTAAGGACGAGGTTGCACCGTGTCAATAAAGCGCGCCTAGGCCGATAGGCAGAGATATAAAATGAGCCGACCTGTCGGGTAGTCAAGAGCGCAAAACGCACTGCGCTGCCTTTCCGTTCGCATTGAAAGCATTGACGCAGGAAATGTGAACATAAATTAGCGGTACTGCAGCGCACCACAGCTGCTGGCTGCCGCAAAAGGATGCCGCCATGTCTAAGGGTGACGACCGCTTCCTTTTGCTCGTGTGCACAATTAGTGCGGTAGCTAAACCAGCTCCAAAACAGAATGATTAACTAGTCATTGCGCGCCTGTTATCGCAATCAGAAAGAGACCAGGGTCTCGGGCGTTCTGGACTGGATAGCTCAGCGTGCAATACTGTTCAACACTACTGGTCCTGTATTGTGGCGTCAGGTTGTGGCAGCATGAACCTTTATAAATAATGACCTCTGCACTCGCGCAAGATTCCTTATGGGACGTTTAAGTGGTCATCACAAGTTTTGTTATAAAGTAGCCAGCTAGTTTATCTGTTATCAAGGCTCTAATCAAGCAACGTTTCCCAGCAGACACCAGTGGAGAAGTAAATATGCATTTTTGGCACTTGAAGGAAAGTTGGGACTATTTCATTACCCACTCATGAAACTGGTGATGCTTGAGGGCTTGTCAATAAACGATAAAAAGCTGCACATAGCATGAAACATTCCACGCCTGCATGCTACTAGATAGTGCCTCACTGCACACGGGCATGGTAAGTTCTTAAATACCCAGTTGCCTTACTTACACCGTTTTCCAACTTGTTCGCAGCCCTACGAAAGGCAAGTGCGATCTGAGCCGATCGACTTAAAGCGCGTTACATGATTCCACCTCCACGGTCTTATGCTAAGTCGCATGTGGCATAAAATATACCGAGGCTGCCTTCTACTAGATTGTTCTTCACAGAACACATGAAGCGCAGGTCCTTAAAACCTCAGTTGTTTTATAAACGCCGTCTAGGAAAATGTTTCTGGAATTGCTTAAAGTAAATGTGATCTTATCCATCCAGAGTATACCACGCACTTCATGATTTGACGCTGCAGTTATGCACCGCCGCTGGTGAGAGGAGCTTAGGAGCACAATCATGTCGTGCATACCACCGTGATTACTACAGGTCGCTCTTACCTTTCTGAGGGCTATAAGCAGCTTGAGAAAAGCAATATTGTTTGATCTTCAGCTTTGAAATAGACAGCAGAATAATTTGTTTCCCGTGCGTGCGCTATGTTGCGATGAATAATCACGTGAATATTTTCTTATGCTGGCACAATTAATGGGAAGCAGGTTTATATTTTATATTGTTTCCTATTCGAATGCGGCGTGGATTGGCACGGTCGTTTTTTTGTATAACGTTGTTTTTTGCCTCAGAGCATAATGGAATATCTAAAAAATAAAGGAGGTATTAAATGAAAGAAAAAAGGTTAGCTGTTCGAATAAAGTTCAAGAGAGAGCGATGATAAGACCCTTGAGTCCATGCAATGTATGAAGATGGGTTGTTCGGCGAAAGGCCCACTGCCGTCAGGTGCCAAATTCTGGTCGGCTTCAGTGCCGGGCAAACCCACAACAAGTGGTGAATATCTGCCTCGTGATCTGGTGACTTGCAGACAGGACATCCTGAACGTTGATATAAATGTCGATATTGCGGCCATGTTCATGTCAACGCAGGTGTGAGGGCAACCCCGACCCGGAACCTCCGTAGTGCAACCTCCTCAGCGCGGGTAAGACCGCTTTCGCACACGGTGGGACAAGAGCACATGTGCGGTGCCGCAGAGTGGCATTATCCTTAGTGAGGAAGCGTGTCGATGATGAAGGTGGAGTCGCTTGGCGGGTTTCAGAATCTGCAGAGGTTTGAGAAGTGAGTAGGTCACGTGAGACCCACTCAATTCGAATGGTTTGCGAGATACCAGCCGCCAGGCGATCTATATTCTGGCAGATTTCTGGGCTGCGACTAACGCGTCGGAGGAGACGTATTGCTTGTAGGGCGTCGGTGCGGATGACAATTTTAGCTGTAGGTAGTAAGGTCGTGACGGAGAGAGAGCGAAGGGCCTCCTGGACAGTAACCAGCTCAGTCCAGAAAGAAGAAGGAGGTTCAGCAAATTTATATCTGGATGTGCTATTAAGCGCCGTCTTACAAGGACAATGAATTGCAGTTGTCGTTTCACATCCGTCAATGCTGGCATCTACATACGCAATTATTGAGCCTTGGGGCAGCTTAGTGTATTGCTCTCCTATCCTTTCATGAAGGGATAATGCCGCATAAGATGTCGTTGTTCTTGAATGTCAGTAGGTTTGTTTTCGCTCAGCTAAACAAACTTCCATGGGGGAAGAACTGGCGATGTCGGCGGCAATATGGTGTGCAATGCAGTATAGGCCTGGAGTGCTCGCGGTGAGTGCAAAAGGGTCGCATTAAGGCTACGAGCATCACGTCGTCGCTGTACTAATTCATCTAATGTGTTGAGCTGAGCGTTCTCTTGTTGTGCCACGACCGGTGTTATGCGGGGGAGACAAGTAATGGTTCTCATAGCCTCTCTATTCACTGCTTCTAGACATTCCCATTCAGCGGTTGTCAAGTGCTGAAACTGTGCTTGATAAATGAAGCGTGGCTGCAGAACTGCTGTCACCAAATGCCGTGCGACGTGGGATCGAGCGCCACCGAATTTAGGGGCAATACGTCTTATCAGGCTCAAGATCTGCATCGCCTGCTTTTTAGCCTGATAAAGCCAGGCGGTTCCCTTTCCCGACTGATGAATCGATAATCCCAAAATTTGCATGTCTCACTTTCGTGAAGGGGGGATTCCAGATAGTTGGAGATGGATCGGAGTCGGTGCTAGTTTGCGGCGACCCCAGCGGTTGGCGACCGACGTGAACATAGTTTTGCTCGTGGAAAGCTCTAGGCCGACAGATTTAACATAGTTGGCAGTAATATCCAAGGTTGACTGTAAACCTGCGGCTTGAGTAAACATGTCCTGGTGTGTACCCCACACCGTAATATAATCAGCATAGATCAAAAAGTTGACCTCAGGGACATTATGTAAGCGCCAAGCAAGGGGAATGAAGGCAGTATTAAACGGCGTTGGTAACAGTACCAAGCCTTGGGGTACACCGCGAACAGGTACAAATAATCCGATGGAATCGCCATTAAGACGTATTGCAAATATTCTGCTTTCAAGGAATGATTTTACGAAACTGCGTACCCTAAGACAGAAATGCAGCGTGTCAATACAATTCAAAATGGCGTCAAGGCTGATGTTATCATACGCCTTTTCGACATCCATCGCGAGAATGGTGCGCACATTGCGGCTACGGGTTGGCGACATAAACTTGCGAGGCCAAAACAGCCTGCCCACCTTCAGTGCCTATGGATTGACGGAAGCCAGTTTGTGCGGGGTGGTAGAAACCGTGCTGCTACAACCACATGGATAATCGTGTGGCTAACATTTTTTCTGTCAGCTTGCACAGTGTTGATGTTAGAGAAATCGGCCGAAAGTTGCCGAGATCCGTCGGTGGCTTCCCTTGTTTTGTGATTAGGATCACAATGGCTGATTTCCAAGTCTCGGGCACAGAGCCGTCTAGCCATATCTTGTTAATGGAGTCCAATGTTGAGGTAGTACAGTGTTACTAAGGTTCTTGTACACTTTATATGGAATAGCATCTGGACCGGGTGATGTGTTCCGTCTGGCTTCATTTTTGCCGCAAGCAACTCAGGCATGAAGAAAGGACTGGCAATATCATCGGTGTCGTCTGCTGTTGGCTGTCTGCCTACGTGTGCTGGAATCCCTACAGCGTTAGAAATGGTAGCTGAGGGAGGCAACACATCATATTTTGGAAAAAACTTCCGTGCCGCTTCTCTGGCAAAATCGTCCGGAGACTAGTTAGTGGCGAAGCATGCGGTGGTCGCTGCGTCGGAACGACGGCGACCTTGTTCCATTGCCGGAAAGTTCGCCAGAGAGATGCATTTCATGAATTGGTATTAAATTGCTCACACCAAGTATACCACTGCCCCCGTGGTAGATCCCGTTTATACTTGCGAGCCTTAGCTGTAATATGGTTCACCCTTGTACGTGCCTGAGCTGATATAAGGGTGAACCATATTACAGGTCGTTTGTTCATGATGAATGATTGTGTAATATTTGCAAACATGATGGTGTGTAGCTGGGGCCCTTCAACCTAGAACGTAAGAGTATTTCCCACCCCGTTTTGGCTCCCAGGAAAGCTGGGAACTGAAGTAGCTGCTTGATTTTATTTGGCCTGAAATATAAACAGCTGAACCACTTGCACGAACCTTAACTGCCAAACAAATCACCTGTAGCAGTTCGGTCGCATACTATAAGTAAAACCTGAACCAATATGTTTATTGCATTATCCAATACATAGGGCATCCAGAGCGCTTTATCAGTTTTCAGCTCTTTAAGATGGCTTAACTAACTGACCGGGCCTTAGAAGCGATAGGACATTAATAATTTACTTAAGCATTCGCGTGCGTAGCTTCACATAGAGCAAAGCGAAGAGTTTGGAAGCAAAGTGCACATTGCGTAGCGGAATACCTACAAGTTTTATAATATAACGCAAAACATAACTCTAAGAAGTCATTCTTAAGGAATGCACCGAGTACATTCGATAAATCAAATGAATGGAGTGGTTCAGGAGCAATATTTTGTCTGCTATATTTCTTCCCAATTTTAGCAGCCTGCAATTGACTGCAAAGTTTGCTAGCAAAGCTCTTGCTCAACGAATCTGAAAAGCTATGCTTTTTATATTTATTTTCTTTATTTTCAAACACCAGTATCAAAGGCCCCGGTGAAATCCACAAGAAGTGCTAATGGAACACGTTTGATTTCGTTGAGATTATTAACATACTCAAAAAATGTATCCCTCAGTGCGACTGCGCTTTTTTGCTAATCAAAATTAGCATAGCCTGCGAAAAACAAATTTTTTATGTGACGTCTTAGTCACAAACCGATATCACTTTCCGTTATAAGCGCTCAAGGAAACCATCTTAAATTGTCCCGTAGTTCTTTTATTCGCTTTGTTTCCGCTGCGCATATTAGCCTTACGATCGAGATTTTCGTATAATGTAGATTTTTAAATATATTGTTTAGTACATTAAACATCCTATATTTCAGGTGATTGAAGCGAAAGTAAAAAACAAAATTCAGTCCGTAGCCTCATTCCCATCCAGTCCTCATATAATATTTGCGGGCGAATTTTCAACATCTGCGAGCTATAAAAGGCCACAGATGGCTACGCACCGATAGAGGTCAAACTTTAAGCGGTTTTAGTTGCTTTTCTGGTACCTCTTCTCTTATCTTCTTCCACTGACCCACAGACGGTGCCTGGGCCCCTTTCGAATTCGGGAGACACATCGCTGGAAAGTGTATCTTCACTACAGCTTGCTGTACATGTCAGGTAAACCTTGTCGATATTCTGATTGACCGTGATGGACTAGGCTACATTTACAGAAACGCGCTTTAGTCTGTCCTCAAAAGCTGGTTTCGCCACCAATTTTCTCTCTTTCAATGTGGACGATGCAATTTCTCCACGAAGTTCCTTTGCTGATGTTAGCTGGGGCACTCCCGAAACTATACGGCTAACTACCCTCTGCTGGCGCTCATGAATTTTTCTTGCCCGCCGAAATAAACAGCACCTCTTTGACGCAAGTAAGGAACTGTACTGCTATCATATGCCGTTGGGCTCTCCTCACCACGTATGGCTTAAGCGACCAACTGGCGCCCCAGCACGCCCCGTAGCGAATGTTTTAATCATTTTAGCTTTCTATCGTATAGTCCAGGTATACTCTGCTGCATCAAAACGCTGACTTAGATTTAGTTGGCGGATTTCAGTTTTACTTTATGTCGCCATTTGATCCCAAATTCATCCCCACAGCAGGCCGCGCAGCAACTTCCGGTCAACGCAGTCATAGGCATTGGCTATATATCGGTGCGCAGCATAGTGAGTTTTCCCACGCTGCACGGTCATCTGGACATGTTTATTAAGGACAAATAAATTCTCCACTATGTATCGATCTCACCCATGTGCATTACGTAGCTCCACAGAATTCGAACGCTCTCAACCGACCTCTGAAAACGAGCTTTCGCGGCATGTACATCCACTTAGCATAAGATCGGCCTCACGCAATGGGTGCGTAGTTATCCACGTTTCTTTTACCCCTGAGTCCCTTGTAGTATGGTTAACTCGCTTATGAGGGATATAAGTGACCCTTTTTAATGCTTTCTCCTAGCTGTGGTCGTACCATCGGCCCCAGGACTTTGATCAAGCTCTTGGAGATGCCAATAAGCCCAGTTGCGGTTCTACATCCCACTCTTTTGGACACAAGGTCCCATTCTCGCTCGGGTAAGTGCCACTCGCTCATAAGCTGCTTCGTCTTCACCATCGTCAGAAGCGCTGGCGTGCATATTTTCCTGCCATTGGAAGCTCCTTCATCAGTATTCTGCTAAATGTGTGCAGCTGCGATTGTTCGAACGCCGATGCGTGCCGCTTTAGGATCTAAACTAATCCATGCACTGGACATGTCCACCTTGTTCGCCCCTTTGGCAGCCAGGCGCTGTACCCTATTTGCCTCTAAGCGTCTGTAAATGACCACAGTCACTTTCGGATACCAAAATGCCTTAGCAATACACTGGCCAACGATGGGGTCTCCCTATGCCTACCTGCTTCGCAAGCCAATTCATCACAGGAGGTGATGTCTGTGCGGCCCCAGCCATAACAAGGTCTCTTGCAATTTAGCCTCGCTGCGCCACCTTTTAACTGTTCCAAATAGTGGCATCTGTCTCCGAAGTTCAAGACCAAACAACAGCCGGATCCAATTGGGGTTACTCCACAGATGTTTCTTGCCGTTCTCCTTTAATACCACCTCGCGCCTCTCTGATTAAACGATAGTATATGGTAGATTCCATCTCTCGAGCTGATCAGGTTAAGAGCCTCTCACACTTTTATAACCTCTTCAGGCAGTCAAACTAGCTTTTCTTCCTCACCATCCTTATCGGCCATCTTCTATTTCCGTCCGTGCTGTCTTGGCGGCCATTGGGAAAGGCACTGAAATTGTCAAGAATACGTTCTTCTGATTGCACCAAGACAGCACACATATCTTGCCTCAGGCATTCGTATACCCTCACATTATAACCTGTCAACCCACCGGAGCACACAAAATTGACCGCTAAAACTAATGACTGACGCCAAACGTCTTCGGCTTACAAAATGTGTCCTTGGCATGGGTGCTGGTCGAATCCATTGCCTCGAGCCTCGTGGTAAGTAACCAAGCCCTCCAACATACATTTCCGACTTAGTGCACTTGTAGACATCTGCATCATAGCTCCCGACACATGGATGCAGCTCTACTTCGTGAAGATGCATTTCTGCTACTGCGAACAGGTTAATGGCTGCAGTGGCAATTCCGGAATAACTTCCTCAAGTTGGCGCCTTTTTACGTCCCCCATATACATTTAGGAGTACGTTCTTCCGCTCTAGTTGTTCGCAGTTTTTTCGCATTCGGTAGCGTAATCTTCTCAGAGATGCTCCTTTCTGTCGAAAGAATATTGTCATGTTCCGTGGCACACTGTCATTTTTTTCTCTAACAGCGGTTTCCTAGTTTCTCACACACTCCCCTCAAAAGCAGGTCGGCGGCCGGACTGGACCGCATCACCAGCAAGGCGCTTAAGAACCTCGGCGACAAATCCATAGAAAGCCTCACGAGCTATTACAACAAATGCTGGAAAACGGGAACGCTGGCGACGCAGTGGAAGAAGGCCAAGATCATCCTGATCCCCAAGCCAGGCAGGCCATCCGACACGGATAACCTCCGACCCATTACGCTCACATCTTGCGTGAGCAAGGTGTTGGAGCACGCCATGCTCAACAGGTGGCAAGAAAACCTCGAGAAAGAAGATCTCTACCTGGAAACGATCATTGGCCTCTGGCAGCATCTGAGTACCCAAGACGCGATGATACAACTCAAGCACCAGATCATCGACGGCAACACCGGCGACAACAAAGCAGTACTGGGAGTCGACCTGCAGAGCACCTTCGACAAGGTGAAGCACTCGGCGATCCTATCCCAAGGCTCGAAACTCAACATGGGATAGAGATCATACAATTACATCAAACTTCCCCACGGACAGAACGGCCGAGCTCAGAGCGGGGGACCTCCAAGTGCAGGAGAAGAAGCTGGGAAGCACACGCACACCTCAGGGATCGGTCATCTTGCCGGTGCTTTCCAATCGCGTGATGATAGGAGTGGCCCGAAGGCTCAGGAACATCAAGGAAGCCCGACATACGATATACGCGGACGACATGACGCTGTGGGTGGAAGGGGGCCGCGATGCCCACATCGAATCCACCCTACAGGCGGCCGTTGATGCGATCGAAGACCAACTCGATGGAACGGGGATCAGATGCTCGCCGAGCAAGTCGGAGTTCCTCGTCTACCCGCCCGTGAAGCACCGCAAACCCTAGAGCAGCCCGAGAGAGTACGAGGCCATCAAAGTGAAGACCAGAGAGGGAAACGCTATCCCAAGAGTCAAGAAGATCAGAGTGTTGGGAATGATGATCGAGACTCACGGCAGAAACGGCGATACCGTCACCCGGCTCACCGCGAAAGCGGTGAACGCCACGAGACTACTCAAACGAGTCATGAACAAGAAAAGTAGAATGAGGGAAGAGAGCCCGATCAGACTGATCCACTCGTTCATCATATGTCACGTAGCGTACGTGGCGGCCTACCACAAGTGGAAGAAGAGCGAGAGAAGCAAGATAGCTATAATCATTGCAGAGCCTACAAGACATCACTGGGAGTGTTCGAAACAACGAGCACCAAACGCCTCCTGCAGCTGGGGGTGCACAACACGCTGGAGGAGATAGCGGAGGTCTAATGCGCTGCACAACTCGAAAGACTGTCTACGACCAAGGCCGGCCTGAAAATCCTGGACAACCTGGGAATTGTATATCAAGGCAGGGAGCCGACGCAGCTCCCCGTCCCCGATGAGATCAGGCGCAACATCAGAGTGGACTCGGCACCGAAGAACATGCACCCGGAGTATAACAAAGGGAGGAGAGCAGCGAGAGCCAAGGCGCTGATAGACCAGCATGCAGCCGACACACAAGCACGCTACGTTTACGCGGCTGAGTACGCCAAGATACACGGCTTCACGACGGTCGTCGTCGACGCGACCGGCACCGTTTGCATGACCGCCAACACGATGTGCACCAAGGCAGAGCAAGCGGAGGAGGTGGCCACCGGCCTGGTCACCGCTGACGCGACTGCCACACAGTGCTATGCGACTCGAGGCAGGCGGTGAGAAATTACGCCAACGGCAGGATAGCGAAGGAAGCGGTGCGCATACTGCAGGCAACGAAGAATGACGATGGCAGCAAACAAGTGAGAATCAAGTGGTTCCCGGCGCACGCGGGCGAGGCGTCAGACCGCAACGTCAAAAACAACGAGATGGCACAAGCCGGACCGCGCCTCGGTCGACTGGGCGCTGTGGTTCAGCACCAATGACCGAATGACCGACTACAACGAAATAACCAAGGCGTTCCGCCTAGCTCGCAGAACTCTTCCACCTCCTTGCTCGGGGCTCAGTCGTGAGCAAGCCGTTTTATTCAGACAGATACATACGGGATCACTTTCCAGCCCGTCGCCGATGCAGAGAATGTATCCCGAGACGCACCCGACAGACAAATGCAGAGTCTGCCGAACGAAGACGGCCGGCCTCGCACACATTCTGTGGAATTGCAACAAGTACCACGAAGAAGCTAAGTCTGGTAGGATCCCGCCGCGACTGGAAGCAGCCGCAGGGAGCGACAATCAAAAGGAACTCTGGGCCGTCCAGCAGGTCATCAAGGCGCTGGCCCGGCAGGGAACCAGCGAGCCGGCAACGGCGAGCGGGGACCCAGGCCGCGTGGCCGATGCCCAGAGGACGACGTAGGCCCCGTCCGGAGCGCGCGCGCGCGAGCGCGCGTCCCACTGCAGCCACCAAAATAAACGTTTTAACAATCCAACATTTGGCTTAAAAGCATAATGAGGTTATCATGTGGGTGCTCGGAAACGATAAGGACGAGGGCACAGCGCGTGACCGCAAACAGCATGAAGAAGCCCTGTCAGAGAAAAGTCGGAGTCAACGCTGTCATTGAGTTAACGGGAAAATAAATCATGCGGGATCTAATTTCGGCAATGGCGACTGTTTTCGATTGAGGTGAAAAAGCTAGCCGCCCGTGTAGAGTGCGATGCCAGTGCATGTTAAAGAAATCCAGGTAGCTAAAATTTTCGGAGAACATCACTACCACGTGACTCGCAGCCTCAGTTACTTTTTCGGACGTTACACCCATGAGCCAACCAAGTCATTACTCGTTGAAGAGAATCATTTGGCTGAAATATGAGAAACCTTCCACTAAGGCATCTCGCACAGCCTGTGTTGCTCTATAATAACTCCCGTAATGCAGCGGCCCATTTCAATTTCACGGGAATCAGTTCGTATTACAATTGTAACTCATACGTTCATTGCGCAGCATCTCAGTGGATGTCGTAAAATTTCGCTTCTTAATTACCGTCTGTTCAGTAGTAAATTTTGCTGCTAGTTTGCGAGAGCGATTGGAACTAACGACTAGTGTATTTCAATTGCATGCCGTAGTGTAGTGTAGGTCTACAGGAGGAGGAGGAAAGGCAGGGAGGTTAACCAGTAAAAGCAACCGGTTTGCTACCCTGCGCCGGGGGAACGGGATGAGTGGATATAAATGTTGTGAGAGAGGGATGGTTGAAGTTAGTACAGTCACATAAAAGACACGCCACATCACATCACGTCACAGTCATGTCATAGCAAACTCAGTCTCATGTGCTTCTCATAAAGCGGAGCAGTGCCTGGGAGGCCTTCACCGCAGACGATCGCCGTGGTCAGGGACCTGAAATCTTAATATCACTCAAAGAGTGTCCATCTAGATGCTTCAGCGTACGGCACAGACACTGCCTTTTCTCACTGTATATCGGGCACTCACAAAGAATGTGACCTACATACTCGTCGTATCCACAGTTTGTGAATGCAGGGTTATTTGCCATGCCTATCATGAACGATTGCGAGTTTGTGAATGCTACACCAACCCACAGGCGGCACTATAAAGTTTCTTCGCGTCGAGGTAGGGCAGGTGGAAGGCGGAGCTTCCGGTCAGGCTCCAGAGATTTTAAACGACAGTTCGCAAACTCGCCAGAATTCCACAAGGAGAGTGTATATACGAAAAGCGAGAAAGGAGCAGGGGAGGATAAGTTAACTACAGATTTGTTGAAGAACAGGGATGATATCGTGCTAGAAGAACTGTCCAATCTGTATATCCAATGTCATGGTCTCATCGACGCAACCGGAGTCATGGAAAAAAAGATATTATATTAATTGAAATCAAAGGGGACGTTAAAGAGGCGATGAAAGGCTCGTTTGATGTATTGCCGTTGTATACTTCTATGAATAATATTGTCACGTAGTGGTGACAAGGCCGTTGACACCAAAAGAAGACATAGGCTTGATGGTACTGAAATTAACTCTTTATTGGGCTGACTTGCGCCCGCAAAAGAACTAAGCAACTCGGCGGCGGCGATAGCAACAACCGTGCTGGTCGATCAGCGAACAAATAATTCTCGTCCCATTCATCAACGCTCAATTTCAAGGCTGCTCAGAACAATCCTGATAACGTCGCAAACAGCTGCCAGCACGGGCTGGAACATTGTGGAAAGACGCGCGAGTGGCCGGAATCTTCGAGACAGATCTCGGTTCATCTCGCGCTACAACGAAACTGATAAAAGTGTGACTAACGACATCGAGCAATGACAATCAAAGATTAAGGAACTGATACACGATCCAGAGTCAGAGTGCCTTTATGCCGGCGGCTGTTAAAAAACAACAAATACAGTTTTAAAGGTTTCGCGGCATTACTCCCCCCTTAAAAAACATCGCCTCGATGTTCCAAAACAAAGCAACTTAAACATAAACACTGCAAACTTTAAACACCACAGATTCTTTAACGCGCGTAATATGGCTTCAGTCGTACAACATGTAAAATTTCTGGGCGTGTGCGTCGCCGTTGTGATGCTGACATTCCGTCGGGAATGGCTTTATAGTTCAGTGGTCCGACGCGGCGAATGATTTTGTATGGCCCAAAGTATCGACGCAACAACTTTTCACTTATCCGCGACGGCGAACTGGTGTCCAAACCCACACTTGGTCCCCTGGATTGTACTCTGCGTGGCGTCGTCGTAAGTTGTATCGTCGGCTGTCGGTGCGTTGTTGGTCTTTAATACGCAGCCGTGAGAGTCGTCGGGCTTCCTCTGCACGCTGCAGGTAGGCTGCGACGTCAAGCTTGTCCTCGTTGGTTACGTGCGGCAGCATTGCGTTGAGCGTCGTCGTGGGCTCCCTGCCGTACACAAGCTTAAACGGGGTCGTTCTGGTCGTCTCATGGACGGCTGTGTTATACGTGAAGATCATGTACGGCAAGATGGCGTCCCAGGTCTCGGGTTCAGCGTCGACGTACATGGCGATCATGTCCGCGATCGTTTTATTCAGGCGCTCCGTAAGACCATTGGTCTGGGGATGATACGCAGTTTTTTTTTTGCGAAGTTTATTGCCTCAGGGCATAAAAGGAATGTTATGATGGATGAAGGGTGTGTTCAAATAAATGAAAAAAGGTTGGCTGATGCAATGAAATCGAGGAGTGAACGATGATGCGGTCCCAGTGTCCAAACAGCATATGACTGCGGATTATGGTGGGAGAGGCCAGCTGCCACCAGGTGCCGGATCCGCGTTGGCTTCAACGCTGGACAATCCCACAGTAGGTGATGGATGTCAGCTTTTATATTTCTTGACTTGCAGATGGGCACCCAGGGTGTGGATATAAATACAGAAATTGTGGCCACTTTCGGATCACTGCTGGTGTTAGGGCCACCCCAACTCTAATCCTCCGAAGCGCCACCTCCTCTGCACGGGTTAGACCGCGGGGGAGGCTTACCGTACACGGAGGTATAAGAGCACGTGTACGGCGCCGGAGGTGCTCCTTTTTTGTTAAAAGCAGGGTGGCATTGTCCAATTTTATGAGGTTTGGCGATGTCGATGTTGAGTTTGAAAGGCGGGTCGCAGAATCTACCTTGCTTTGAGCACTTAAAAGGTCACGCGGTGTCCATTCAATACGAATTGGATTTGGTATGCGAGCCGCTAGACTGTGTATGTTCTGGCAGATTTCCGGGCTACTACTAACTCGTCTAAGTAGCTTTGTCACCTGGAGAGCATCTGTACGTATGATAATATGGGCCGTGGAAAGCATGGGAATGGCGGTCACAGAGCGAAGCGCCTCTTGCACTGCGAGCAGTTCCGCACAAAAAGAAGATGGAGGTTCCGGTAATTGAAATGTTGACTTCTTGTTCAATGAAGATTTGCTAGGACAGTAAACTGCTGTTATCACTTCACAGGCTTTGATGCTTGCGTCGACGTAAATTATAATGGAACCATGTGGCAAGCGGGCGTCTTGTTCCATAATTCGGTCGCGAAGTGACGACGCCGTTTTTTGTGTTCTTGGTCGGCGTAAATCAGTTGGCTTGTTATCGCTCAGCTGTACAAAACGCCAAGGAGGAAGAACTGGCTGTGGCGGTGGTATTATTGAATGTTTCGAAGCATAAGCCTTCAGAACGCACGTTGTGTGAGAGAGTGTGGCCTTAAGCTTGCGTGCATCACGTCGTTGCTGCACCAGTTCATCTATTGTGTTTAGTTGTGCGTTTTCTTGGAGCGCCACGACTGGTGTAATGCGAGGGAGGCAGGTGATGACCCTCATTGCCTCTCGATTTATAGCCTCAAGTCGATCCCATTGTGCCCTTGTCAAATGCTGAAATTGGGCTTGATAAACAAGGTGCGGTTGCACAACTGCCCTCACCAACTTTCTCGCAACATCTGAGCGAGCGCCGCCCATTTTCGGAGTAATGCGTCTAATTAAACCCAGTGTCTGTAACGCCTGTTTTTTAGCGCCAGACAGCCATGTAGTTCCAGTTCCTGACTCATGAATTGTTAAGCCCAATATTTTTAATGTTGGACTTTCCTGAAGTGGGGTTCCGGATAGATGTAGACGAATAGGAGTTGCCGATAGTTTACGGCGGCCCCAGCGGTTGGCGACTGATATGAACGTAGTTTTACTGGCGGAAAGTTCAAGGCCAATGGAAGATGCATATGTGCACGTAATAACTAAAGCTGATTGCAGGGCCGATGATTGAGTCAGTAGGTCGTTGTGTGTGCTCCACACTGTAATGGCATCAGCGTATATTAAGAATTTAACATCATAAATTTCATGTAACCGCCATGCAAGTGAGATAAACGCAATATTAAATAATGTTGGTGACAACACCGATCCCTCGGGTACGTCTCGAAGAGGGACAAATGATCCTATGGCCTCGTTATTGAGGCGTATTGCAAATTGTCTACTTTCAAGGAAAGATTTTACAAAATTGCGTACTCTAAGTGGTAAATGAAGCATGTCAATTGAATCCAGAATGGCAGCATGACTGATATTATCATAAGCCTTTTCTACATCCATAGCGAGGACGGTGCGTACATTGTGGCTGCGTGTTGATGATAATACGGAGGATGCCAAGACAGCCAATCCGTCTTCTGTGCCTATAGATGGTCGAAAGCCAATCTGGGCCGGGTGGTAGAAACCGTAATGTTCAAGCCACCACGAGATTCGTGTGGCGAGCATTTTCTCAGCAATCTTACAAATTGTTACCGTTAAGGAAATAGGTCGAAAGTTGCTTAGGTCTGTTGGTGCTTTCCCCGGCTTTGGAATAGGGATCACAATAGCCGATTTCCAGCTGTCTAGTACATCGCCGTCTAGCCATACCTTGGTAATGGTGTCAAGGAGTTGAGGAAGTGCATCACCACTGAGGTTCTTGTAAACCTCGTACGTAATGGAGTACGGACCGGGCGCTGTCTTTCGGTTGGCTTCATCTATAGCTGCAAGCAATTCGGGCATGGAGAATGGGCTCGCGATTCCCTCGGTGTCGGCAGCAGATGGCAGCTTATCGATATGGGCTGGCATGCCCCACAAGTAAGGTCTTGTAACTGGTGCAGGCAACACATCGTACTTGGGGAAAAACTTGCGTGCTGCTTGTCTTGCGAAATCATTCGGAGACAAGTTTGCTGCAAAGCATGCTGTGGCCGCTGCATCCGGACGACGACAACCGTGCTCCATGGCATGGAAATTTTGCCAAAGATGGGCATTCGATGACTGTGTGGAGAACTGCTCGCACCACAGGTACCATTGTCGTCGTGAGAGATCACGCTCATGCCTTCGAGCCTTAGCAGTAATGTAATTTAGTCTTGTACGTGCATGCGCAGAAGTTGGGTCTCTGGTTGCAGTCAATTCCGCTTGTCGACGAGCAGCACACAAGTTGAGCAGAGGCACATCCGGTGTTGGTCGACCAACCTCCACCCAGGTAATGGTTGTAGCCTCATTTAGTGCGCTTTTTATGCGGTCTAGAAGCGATGGTGCCGACTCCACAGAGTGATTTTGAAGAATGGCGCGGAAATTGTCCCAATGGACAACTGTACACTTGCGGCGTAATCGTCGGGCCTGTGATGGATAGAGACCGATGACAAAAGGATGATGGTCACTGCCCCAGCAGTCCGGCTCTAAGTGCCACGAGGGGGTGTCGGTTCCTGACCACCACGTAAGATCTGGAGCGTATGTTCCACTCCTAGTATGAAGCACAGTCCTTGTTGGTGTATCTGGATGGTTCAGGAGAATAAACAGCGCATTCGTAAAGGCGTCTCGCACTCGCCTGCCGCGAGGACTTAAGGTGGGGTATCCCCAGTCCGGGTGAGGCGCATTGAAGTCACCCCCAACTAAAACTGGACATCCCGGGTATTGTTGCCTAACATTCAGTAACCATCCCAGGTTTATGCGGGAGGGAGAGCCACCACCAGGTCTTACATAGACTGACACAACTATAACAGTTGCCTTACCAAATTTGACTGCCACTGCAACAACCTCCTGATATGAAGTACACCAATTTTCCAGAGCAAGGCGTACCTGAGGAAAACGAGTGTCAACATACACAGCCACCTTTCCCGGAGGAGTATCCGTGTGCACAGGTCGGTCGTCCATGGAAGGAGACACGTATCCACTGAAACCAGGAATGGGTGGCAACGCGTTCGTCTCCTGCAGTAGCATGGCCCATACATGAAGCTTGTTCATGCGAAGACGGGATTTGAGCTCTCCAACCTTTGTGGAGAGCCCTCTACAGTTCCACTGAAGCACACCGCGATATCTTGTTGTCGCCATCTTGATTATGAGTCCAGATGTCGCAAAAGCACAGATGTCAGGTTAGATAATTGAGTGACCATAAACCTCAGTAACGATTTCGAAGAGTTGTCAGGCAGGGCAGCAGAAGACTTTTGGGAATCAGTGAACGGCATGGGAGTGTGGGACATAATCGTTGGCGAGGCAGCCTTGATATTCGCGGTCTGAGATTTCGTTGCTCGCCTACGACGAGCAAGCAGTTCACGATGTTTGCGGAGCTTATAGACCTCCGCTAAAAGCCTTTCAATTTGGTCGTCAACTGCTGTCACATCGTCCTGCGGAGGTTCCGGCATGTCCTTCCCGTTTGTACTCTGTTTGTGACGACGTTGTGCACTTACATTAGCGCTGTAAGCTTGTGGTGTACAGATTTCCGGTGGCTCTGTCTCAGATAGCTGTGGCCATTCATCGTCATCCAACTGGAGAGCCTCGAATCTGTTGAATGTCTGAATCGGTGGTGAAGTACCCTGTTGAGACCACTGCCTTTGTATTCCACGACGGACCTTCTGAGTTGCTTTCTGCTTTGTTGGGCAAGTTGGAGAGTTGATGTCATGGTCATTAGCTTTGCAAAGTCCGCATCGGTAAGATACTGTTTCTTCTGGCATAGCGTCATCTGGTGTTGTAAAAGGACAGGACCTATGCATATGTCCAGGCCGGAAACAGGTATAACAGTAGACGACACTTGGTTTATATGGTCGAGGGCGTAGAATGCAGCCATAATAGTATAGGCGAGTTGGGGGAGTCACGGGGCCTTGCAAGGTGACGATGCAAGACCGCCCCTTTCCCATGCGACGAGCTTGAATCACACGATGAGTAGGGCAGTAGAGCTCACGCTGAAGTGTAGCCTGGTCCTCGTCAACGTCTACGTTGTAGACAATGCAGCGTTGTAGATCGGAACCATCAACAAGGTAAACCTGGACTGGAACCGAGACTTCGCTTGTTACTGAAATACACTTAAGTGTTTGAAGACACTCAACAGCAGCCAAACTCGGCAGCCACACAGCAATTGTATTCGACTTCTTCCTGGCCGTGAAACCACGGAAACCCTTGGTTCCAAGACATGCGCCCAGATTCGCCTGAATATAACTCTGTTCGGTATCTCAGTAAGGCACTTGGTTGTCAGAGCCTTAATGGTCACTTTATAGCATGGTGATCCGGGTGTTGAAAATACCGGGTGATCAGTTGTTGTACAGGAACGCTTGCCTTGTGAACTGTTGTTTGCGGTAGATGATCCCGGTGCAATGTCTTCTGAAGGACGCTTCTGAGCACCGCGCTGTGCCGCCCGTCCAGAAGGTAGCGCTGAAGACATGTCCATTGGCGTGCTCGGCTGCTCACTCACATTGGTGGAAACTCCATCACCAAGTGGAAGCTCGTTAGCCATTCCCGACCTCCGCCCTCGGGATAGATCACTCACGGGCTGATGTGCATTTTGAGACGGCAGGATATGTGCTGCAGCCGATAGACCAGGAGCAGGAACCAGGAGTTGGGACCCAGGCTCGGATGTCAATTGTGCAGTCGGCAATGCCGTCGAGACAGGCGGCGCCGACGAAGGTGCCTCCGCCAGCGTGCCACGGACGGCACTAGGCCTAGTCCCAGAGCCCAGTTCAGCTGCAGGAATTACGTGATGAATGCCACTCTAGCAGATGATACATGAGCGGTCGGAACCTCCTCGGACTCTGAGAAGTCAATTCTCTTGATGTAAGGATCGTATTTACGCGAAAGGTAAGGTTTTCACTCAAGCGATGAGCAGCCACCTCAGCAGAGACACTTCGTCGTCTTCGCCGATACGCAGTTGTTCGTCGATAGCTTGCATGCCTGTATTCCAGGATGGCTTGCGTCAACTCTGCAGTAAACGCCGTTCCCCTGTCCGTGATGAGCACTTCTGGGGCGCTATGTAGCAAAATAATTTGTTCGACAAAAAATTTCGCGACTTCTGCCGCGGTGCCAATTGGTAGTGCTCTTGCTTCCGCGTAACGGGTAAGGTAGTCAGTGGCCACGATGATCCACTTGTTACC